>VXBU01004727.1:190496-220300 GCA_013400315.1 Bombycilla garrulus | reverse complement strand
GTTGCGACAAAGAGTAGAAATGGTTGTAGAATTAAAAAAAAAAAAAAAAAAAAAGAAAAAGAAAAAAAAGGTTATGTCCCATAACCTTTCCCTTGGTTCCTATTCAGTACACATATAAGAAAGAAATTGATCCTTTTTCCTTTACTTATGTGGAGTAGGAAAATGTCTCAAACCACAGTCAGCAGCATGATTCCTTTTCAAAATCTCAATTTTCAAGTGTCTAATTTTTTAATTTTAGATATCTTTATTGGTGGGGATAGAAATACAGTGATAAAGAGGGTTGTAGTACTTGGCAGTGTTAAATTACAGATGTGCCGTAAGTGGTCCAAGTGTGAGTATAATACTTAGAGCAATAAATTATAAAGAAACTTTACTATCCAGTCATTATTGTTAACTTTTTTGTTTCTGCTATAATCTTGCAATCTTGTAACTTCAACACCAAGAAAATGCCAATATTCTAGTTAATTATTTGGAAGTTAAAAAAAAAGGCAAGATTTTGGCTCTCATGGTAGAGATTGAAATTTTGAAAACATCATTCTTGATAATCCAGAAGGCAAAAATCATCCTATGTGTGCTTTTTTCTGTATCTCATTTTTTGAGGCAATATCTTGATTTTTAGGTGTTACTGCTGGCTGTCCATATCCTCTGGAACAAACTTGCTTTTCCCTTGGAGTTGTTTCCTCTCCTCTGTCCACCATGCTCATTGTCCAGGATATTCCTCTTTTCAATGCTGTGCTCCACTCAGGCATTTCTTCCTGCTCTTCTGTTTCTTTTGTGTGTCTTGTGTCTCACAAGTGTGTGTTTGAGAGTTAAGTGGCTGTGGGTGGGGACTCAATATAAAAAGATGTTTCAGAGAGCCTTCTGCACATTATTTTTAATTTCTTCAAGGAAAAAAAAGGAGAGTACTATATGTTATCTGACCTGTCTGCAGCTTTCATGGGGTAGGGACAGTGGCCATCTGTCATGGTCTCAGATAATGTCATTGATGGTAGCCCTGAGGGCTGGCAACCTGAGACTGGGCTTTTCCTATGCTTTTCATTTCAGGACTGTAAAGTCTGGATCATATTTTGGTGTTACATGAATCAGGATCTCTTGGCTAGTGAGGAAATAAATTCTGCTCAAATTGAAGCTCTGTAGATTAGGAGTTGTTCTGGAAATGAGGCAATTCAGAACAGAGGATGTGATACTGCGAAAATAAAGAATAAAAAGTGAATATAGAGTAAATCCAAACTATTTCATTATAGCAGAAATAGTAAATTTCAGTAACATTTATCAATTAAGAAGTTAAAAACGAGAGAAACATTTTTGAGAAGGTATAGATTTCAAGTGCAGAAATTATGGTGGTGAAGGGTATTGTGGAGGCTATGCATGTAAATAGGTTAAAAAGGAATTAGGTAATTGAGTACAATGATCCTAATTCAACAGATGCAATCACCATCTTAGGAAAACTTTAAACTGCTGATCACCAGAATGAGGGACTGAGTACCAGAGGAAAGACCATTTACTAGTTCCCTTTTTTCCCTTGTATAGTAAGAACCAAATCGTGGGGTAACCTGAGGCAAGATTCTGGATTCCAAAGATTTCTGTGGTTCTGCTTTTGTTTTCCTTACTGGGGTCCAGGAAATAGGGTTTCTCTTTATTAGCTTTGCATGAAAGGGTTATCTTATCTCTCTGATATTCTGCGTAAAAGGAAATTATTCTCTTTGGTCTTACCAATGACTTATTCACCTGTCGATAAGATAATTTAAAAATAGCAGGTTATCCAAAATGAGTCTTTCTTGTGCCAAATAGTTGATTTTCTTTTTGATCAGTTACATTTTTTTTGTTGCTATGGATATTTCAGGAGGAAGATGTTCCTGATTGAGAGGTCCCAAACATAGGAAAATGCAGGACCTACAAACCACAAATATTTTAGTAAAGAGCAGCAGTGACATGGGAGAGATCAGTCAGACTGTGTTCTTGCTCAGTCCAGTAGCAAAGGAAGGAAAACACTGGTTTGCTCTTCTTGTGCATTCTCATTTTCCTACTAGTAAATGAGACATCTCTATGTGGATGTCTTCCTGGGCTTGTGAACTGTTGTCCTTCCCCAAAACACCTCTCTTTGCTTAATTTTGGGAGTTTTGTTAAAGCCGTAAAAGCTCTGGTATCACAGATCTGATTTTTGAAAAATCCACATTGCTTGCAAGGAGGTTCTATGATCATTGTGAGTGTGCTGCCCAGCAATTTATGAGCTTCAGCTATGACAAGACTTACTTTGTGTAATAAAGAAAATACTTGCTTTCTGCAGTGGGCAAATAGTTGTATATTCTTTTACTTATTCAGTGATGAGCTTCAGAGGAGGGCACAAGGCTGCCACTGAGCCAGGAAGAGTTGTTGAAGGAGCTGATGATGGATGCTAGGAGCTTTCACTTTAATTGTATTAATGTCAGACTATGCCCTGAATTTTGCTGGGACCAGCTGTGTGTAATTCAGCTGCTGGGCCCTAGGTGGTGTCTGGTTTGTCTGCTGCTCTGTGCACTTTCCTCATGTCTTCATTGTGAGCTTTGCTTGGAGCGAGGGGAGAAGAGTGCGTTGCATGCGTGGTAACAGCACATGGCTCTTGTGATGGGAAACCAACGCTGAAGAGTTTTGAGCAGTTAGGAAATCTGTTAGTTTCAAAAATCGCCACTAATTTTGGTGTTTCAGTATTTGGATACTGAAACAGCTAAGTTTTTGGTCTCCTATGACTCTGCAGTTTCACATAAAAGCATCCTGGTCTGTAATGTCAAGCAATATAGTCATGCATTATCTTAGAGATCTGTTTTTCAGGTACATAAACACTCAATGTGTTGGAAAAGCAGCAAGTGTTCTTAGGTATCATTTTGACAGTAACAATCCGCACAAAAATCCTGTATCTTCAAATGGATCAGAACAGACACAAAACCAGGTTTCTAATTTACACCATGGCAAATATTAAAAAAACTAAAATTATTTAAAAATATTTTAATTATTTAAATCAGTGTCCAGAGATGCTAGAATAAAAATGCAATGCTCACATCTGTGGTAAAGTGATGTTCATGAAATGCTTTCCTTGAAGGGCAGGGTAAAACTAGATGCCGTGTTGAAACATTCATAAGGAAATCTAATAAAATATTTTCTGTGTCAGGATTAAGGAATTATGTTTTCAGTTTTGGATTGTGTTTTGCTGAGAAATAAAGATGAATTCTGTTTTAAAGGTTAATTTTCAGGTTTGGAAGTTCGGGCTTAAAAAAATCTCAAATATTTTACCAATATTTTGATCTCAATCTCTAGGTTTGGATCTGACCTATAATAAATGACCAGATACAGAAGGTTTTCCATACATGTTTTTTGTTTAATGAGACTATAAGACTTGAAAAACTTTATTTAGGAAGGTGCAATGAATTGTAACTTGATTGAGACCAATGAAGTTGCCCAAGATTACTATTAGAAGCTAAAAATAGGATTTCTCTCTCTCTCAAGTGTTTCAGTAGTAGTTTTACAGGCTACACAAATATATGTTAGCCTCTAATTTTCATATGCAAACATCTTCATCCTTTTCCTTTTGTTTTCTTTTTCTTCTCCATTTCTTTGGTTCTCTCTTTGTCTATTGTGCCTCACCATCAGGAGCAGATTACAACCCTGTGTGATTGTGTATGTGGTTCTGTACAAAACTGTTTTTTCGAATCCTGTCAGCTGAGAGCTACAGTGGCAGCAAACTGAAATTAACTTAGAGACTCAGGATCCTAATCACTGGGTTTTGTGCTGCTTCAGCTGTCTGCATTTTCAGCCAGCTAAACCAAGTCTGTGTTACATGCAGATGTGTGATAGAGCAGATGGGTGGGTCAATTCAGGATTCATTCAAAGCTGAGAACCCAGCTGGGAGTAGAAAAAACAGGAAAGCCTTTCTTCCACATAGCACATGGATATACTAGAGAAGATGGGATCTAACTTTTGAAATTTAAAGGATATGTACACAAATTTTCAAAGAAATTCAAACATTGAAAATCCTACAGAGATTTCAAAAAAAGATGTGTAATTAGGTTTGGTGTACTATTTTCATTGAATTGAGCTCTTGGGAAATGTATCTGATTAAAAGCCCAACAGAAACAAAACAAACAAACAGAAACCCATCTATCCTTTAAATGCTGTAATTTTCTGACAAAATAATGCAAAGTTAACAGTGATTAGTATGTTAGTGCATATGCAGCCACCAGATATAATACATCTTGATTCCTCTTCAGTATACCTACATTATTATACTAAGGAATGAGGATAGATCTCTCTTTTTTTTTTTTTTTCTGGAAAATGTCTAAAAATCTAGCTGTAAACAAAGATTCAAATAGACTATTTAACTAAAATGACCTGAAAGCTCATTTAAATAAAATTTGTATGAATTTTGTTTTAAATTGATCTGCTTTGCTTAGGGCATGGTACAAAGGGGCAGAACCTGGAGAGAGAACTACGCAGGCGAGATGGTTAGTCAAATGCTTGAGGTTTATTTCTCTAGGCACCTTTTAGCTTTCATCCCCTTCTGCAATGCTGAATCTGTTCTCAAACTGTGTTTTCTTTGTGATCCGTCTAATGGGATACTTTCTGCTACTGGTTTTCTTTTGGAGGAGACAAAAAAAATCCACCCAACCCTGTTCTCTCATTTACTTCTTTCTATATTACAGATGAGCATAGACTAAAATAGGAGTGCACTCTCAACAGTTCATTTATGCCTTGAGTCCATCTTCTGGATCACTATAACATAATAGACTAATATGTTATACATAAGATTCTAGGTAATTAATATTTGTATTTCTTAATTCAGATTCTTTACAGAGTGTAGCGAGTTTTCAGGCCATACTGCTGAAAAATAATATCTGAATTGCTGCTGTGTACTGGCTTCCAAAATGCCTTATTTTGGGACTTTTAAAACACGCAGGAAAAGGAGGAGAGTGACTCTTTTTTTACCTTTCAGTATTCCCACAAAGCATTGGTGATGTAGCTGCAGTTTCTCTCCAGGACCTGTGGAAGCACTTGGACACTTCTCCCAATTCCAAGGTGAATAACTAATCCACACCACTGAATTGCAGCTGGACTTCTTGGTGGCCCTTTGACAGTATTGTGCAGCAGATGGGGATTGCTGGTGCATTGCAGAGGTTTCATGAGGCTTCATGTTGCATTTGCTGAAGTTTCATGTTATTGCATAATGTACTGAAAAAGTTCTTCTTAATTTGCTTAATTAGGTCCTTTTTAATATATGGAACTTCATCCAGTTCCTATAGCAATTAGTGGAATCTCTCACCGAAGTCTTACAGCATAATCAAGTGGTTTATGTATGTATCAGTCTGTAAGGTTGTTTTGTGTTGTCTTTTTTTTTTTTTTTTTTAAATTTTTTTTTGTATTTTCTTTTTTGCAGGTTTTTGTTAACATGAGGGAATGTCGTGTTAGAACTATACTTTTTAGACTAGTTAAACAACACTACTCTACAGAATTTCATAATAGTGCATAATCTGGCCAATCTACTATAGGGGTTCATTCTAACACCAGATTTCTCTATTTTTACATTCTTTCCTCAAATACTTTATGATCTGCGTTAGGAGAGCATAGTGAAGCCTTTACCATATTTACAGATGTCCATGTTGATCTACATATTCTTGATTTGGTGGGGATCACAGCCTTCAGTTAGAGTTGATTGTAAATATTTTTAAGAACTAGATTTTGGGCTGGGGATGCTCAGGGTGGCCTAAATGGGGTTAATGAGAGTTTCCTGGCAAAAAAGGGGGCTTGCAACCATGCATTATCAATTGCATTAAATTACAGTAACCTATTCCTAGATGGCAGAAATTCACTCTAGGCAAATTTTGAACTGAAAGGAATTTATCATCTGAAAAATGTATTTTTGCTTGGAGGCTTACTTATATTTAGCCTCTCTGTAATAAATATCACATATGTAATAATTTTTTTGGTAGAAGAATCACAGCAGTAACAGTTCTGATACACTAGTAACAGAGTTTTGGGCATATTTCCCAGCAACTCGTTATAGAATTTAGACGACTAAATATGAAGATGGACATTTTTGTAATGTTGCTGAAGTAATTTTGATGCTCTTTGAGTTTTATTGACATGTAATAATCACCTGAATACGTATCTTTATCCCCTTGTTTTTAAATGTCATGTCCATTCAAAAATACTTCCAAATGTAATTTTGTTGTGAAGTTGTAAAGCCTCATATCCCTTCAGGAATGTTTTATGATTTTCATTTTCTTGTCTTGCTGATGGGATTAGGTTGTTTTTCTAAGTCACATCACCTGTCAAGAAGATTTTTCTCTCCTCATGTGATTGTCTCTTGCTACCAAGGAATGAACAAATAACTGATTATTATTTGATTAGGTCTCAGTACCTGACTCCTTTAGGCAAGAAATGTTCTTAACCTTTACAGTTAAAAGCTAATTTATCTGTGAGCCATTATCTGGGAAATGGTTAAGATCAGCAAGGGTATTTACCTCCTGACAATGCAAATAATTTCATTATTGTTTCTAGCAATTGTACTAAGGAAAACCTTGTGGGGTTTTTTTCAGTCTAGCACTTCTGGGTGTCTGGAAGGTTGGGTTTTTAATTTGATTCAATTTTTTGAGTTCTACAGCTTTAATAAACCTGTTTTTTGGAATGATTTTCAAGCTTAGCTTGAATTTTGCAGTGGAAAAGTTACTCCTGTTTATTTGAATTATGCCTTCCTAAATGATCCTAAATAATTCACCTCAACCCTCAGTTTAACTAATACCTTGTTATCATATCTTCTAAAACCATTTGAACTTTATTGTCTTAAGCTCTTCTTTTTTATAAGTGAAAAAATTTGTTGACAACTTTATTCTCTGGATTTCATGAAGCTTTTGGAAAAATACACCTCTCTTTACCTGGTTAGGTTTTTTCACATCAAATCCAAAAGAAGACTTTTAAGAAATTAAATCCTGGTTTACAGCCTAAATGATTCAGATTTGTAAAATGCACTTAGTACAGTTAGAAACAGTTAGCTGTCAAAGCACAGTGGTAAAATAGGAACAGAATGGGAATGATCCATCCTTTACTGGAGAGATTATTTGCCACATTTTTAAATTTTAAGGCATATTATAATGCTTATTATCTTAGTGCCTGTGTTCCTCATGCCCTAAAAATGGTGGTGTTACATCATTGTCTGTCAAAAGCAGGAGCAGCATTGTTCTTTCACCTGTTTAACTTATTCCAGAAAAGGATGCAATGTGATGTTGATGAGAGACTCCTGAATTTCCTGGATTCTTGATGTTTAAGGTGATTTTGAAAATGAAAACAAAAATCATTGGCAGTTATTTTGCACTGCTGAGCAGTCAAATAGTCACTCATTGTATTTTAGTTTATATGTGTGAAAAATACACAAATACACTGGGGAAACACATCCCGTGGAATTGGTTTAAGTTCTGCTGTTCGTGAATCTACCTAGCTTCATTCAATCCATGCCTTTGTTTAAAATAACTATATGCACAATTGGACTCATGTATAGTAAATCCCTCGCAGATGACTATGTGAAGCACAGAGAAAAAGGACTGGAAGGGATGTATGTGCCAAGGGAAATTCTCAGCCAGCAGAGATATGTGAACTCTGGTTAGAGCAGTTCATGTGTTACAGGAAATGTTGCAACTTTCTCCTGACAAAAGCTCTGTGGTTCGACGGCTGTTAATTATTCTGGAGGACAAATCATAACAACAGCAAAAAATTATCTGTTTCTTTAGACACCTCAGTTAATTTTTAGGGTAAGAAACTTTGCACAACAGTTTTGGTTCTTGTCAATTTGAGTGCAACTTGTGTTAATATGGTCTGCCCTGCATACTTAGTGTGTTATCCTCTCTAAGTAGGTATTTGTTAGTGCTGGGCAGTGGCATGGTGTGTTCTTGAAGGAACTTTCCTTGCGGCCACATTTCCTCGCAGAGGTCATAACTAGGTAGAGGTGAAAGACCTTGCAACTGAGTGCTCAGAAGTTGTTGTTAATGAGCTTAGGGTTAAGCAGTGAACATTAGGGATAATAATGTTTGTGAACCTTGTGGCCCATTGGGAGTTTGAGCCGGTTCCAGCAGTTCTCCTCAAGCCTGGCATGAAGCATGGCTGCCATCTTGATGTGGAAAAACTTTTTGTGCTATGGCAAAATTTGAGAATCTGGTTCACGTATTTTTGACCTTGTGTGGATAAAATAAATCCAGAAATGGAGGCAGTTTTTCCACAGCAGCATGACACTGTTCCCTGCTAGCTACATCTGTCCAGGGGAGCACCTGGACACCTGAGTGCAGCAGGACACATGTGCTGCTTCAGGGCTGGCAGCTGATGCGGTGTTGCGCCTTTGCGGCAGCTCACCTGAAACTACCTACGTGTCTGACATTTGACAGGACTAAACCTTTTAAGTTTCCTGGCCATTTATGAAGGTTTTAGCCTTATTTTCAGTGCAGTCTCCTGAGCTTGGTGCAGGTGTTGGTGCTCAATGTGAAGGTCTGGGTTAGGTGACCTGGATTATTAGGTGTTGATCTGCTCCCACAGCTCCCTGACCTTCTCTGTGGGCAAATGGTGGCTATGCTCATGCATTCTGTGTGTCAGTGTTTCAGTGATTAATGTAATTATGCAGGACATGAGACATGACTTCAACTCCTTCTGCTTTTTTTTAGAAGGATAACCCACTGTTTTTGTTGTCCCTGGAGAGTGTTGCAGCTATGAAGCAGCTCTCACCTCCCTTCCCAGTGGGGTCATTTTCTAGAGGTGTAGAAAGAAAGTCCCTCAGTTCTTTAAGGTAGAGATGATAAGCAGACCTCTAGGGGAACGAACAAGGGTATATGGCATTATAATATTCCTGGAAAACAAAGCAGTGGCCATCTCTGTCTTTCTGGCGCTGGACATATTTTTTCAGAGAATGGAGAAAGGTGAGTGGACAGGCATGAGAACAACACCTGAGCTCAGGCTCTGGCTGCTGTTAGGCTCTGGTAAGACCTCAAGATTTTTGGCCCTGTGAAGACTGACATGTCTCCCAGCTGAATTTTAGCCCTAAATTAAACTTTAATATTAAAATACCCAAACAGAGTGGCCTCTAGGCCAGGTGGCTGCTGATCTTTCTGAATTTTTTTTTCAGTTCATAAGCTTGTGTGTTTTTTGTTTAAGCTTAAGACTTGCTTTGAGTTTATCTAAATTTTCTCCAAATTTAATTGTGAGTATGAGGTTCTTTTTCTCTTTTTCTGTCTTTCTTAATCTTTTAAACTAGGATTCACTTTTTAATGACTGCCTAATGGTATCCAAAATGTATGCTGCTGAGCTTAAGACAGAACTAAAGTAGTTTGCTTTTACCCTGAGTAGTTTGAGATCACCAACATTTGTCCTCTTTGTTACTGTCATTATTCCAGTCATCTTCTGAAGACGGTATAAGCCTTCAGAGGACTGACTGAATTTTTTTTTCTATCTAGTAACATACTTCAAGATGCTTTCTGGGTTTGATCAAGCCTTTTCAAATCAAGTAAAAAGCATAGAAATAAGATATGGAATGAGAAAAAATGTTTTAACATAAGCCTGGAGTGTTTTTAATTGCATGTAGAGCATTACTTGGGCTTTTTTTTCAGTGCCAGACATATGCATTTATATTTCCCACCAACATTTGCCTGCTGTGAGTAGGAGTTTAATAAATAAATAAGTTCTTGCTTCTCGTTTTTTTTTCTCCTAACTAGAGCATTTGATATGAAAGCCCTATTCTGAATTACCATAAAGCAAATGTGAATCTAAGAAAAACTGTGAAAAATGTTTACACAGTACAGGGAGAACAGATAACTTGAGCAAATAAAATCAGATTTTTGTATTTTTATTAACAATTAAGTATTGCTTCCTAGAATCTGATTATGTAAAATTCCCAGTGACAGTGTGTTGTTTATAAGTTTTGAAATGATACTTTCTTTGTTAGAGTGCCAAGTCCTTTGGTACGTATTTCCTCTGTCACCTGAGGCTATTTTTCCAACACATAACATGTGATTTTTTTTTTCTGCTTTCTGAATAATCAGCTTTTCCTTTTGCTCATTAAGCATAAAATTACAGCCAAGGTATTAATGCAGTACAATACATGCTGTATTAAAAGTTACCAGTCTCTACCACATACTAAGTTCTTTTTGTCTATTACCTAATTAACATACTTCAATTAGTTCACTACATTTAATGAATGTTATGTAAAACTCAACATTTTTTACCTTTAGGATAAATGTGACATTCAAGCTAATGTGTCAGACTGGTCTGTATGAATAATTAATACACTCTGTATTTAATATTTTAGTGTACGGACTACCTTGACAGACTGGGTACAGCCATGGTGCTGAATGTGAGGGCCCTGTTGGGAAAGGAGCAAGAGGAGCCCCCTACAAGTGCTCTGCTTGGGGAGAAAGAAGGGATGAACCTGAACAGATGTGAGAACCTTGCTCATGCCACGTATCCCTGAGCCTGGGTTCCCAGCTGGAATAAAGAAAAAGAGATCCTTGGCTCTGACTTCTGCTTTTTGCACCTTTCAGGTCCTTTCACTGCTTTGCTGGTGGTACTGGTTCACATCAGAAGTGCTAAATACTACTATTCCTGCTAATGTTGATAATTAAGATAAAATAAAATAGATTTATTTCTTAAGAAAAACCTTACACTTGGGCTATTAAAATCAGGAAGATAACTGTTGAAATATAATTTCTTAAGCTGCTTGAAAAATAAATTTTACCAAGAACCTGCTGTTTTAATACTTGTGATAACTGCCCTAACTTCATTATGTCCTGGGTTATGAGAAATGCAATTACATATAAGAAAAATGATGGAACTGCAAAAGAGGTAGAGTTGAGTGGAAGTTAGTCTTTCTCTTGCAATCAAGTGTTTTCAAAGTGTTTTCTCTGAGCATCATGACCTGTTGTGCTTTGGTAGCATATGAAAATTGTTGGCTTCCTGAACATGGGAGAGGCTGGTGGTCAGCCCTTGACATTGCCTTGTGCACCATCTGGGCAGAGTGCCCAGTGCTCCAAGCCTTCCTCTGTGACTGACACACATGAAGATGTTTTTACAAGGATTGAAATGGTGAAAAACATCTTTGTAGAAGGCACAAAGTCCTGGCTTACCTCACCAGTACAAAAATGATAGACAGTATAGGTTTCCATGTGGGCATAGTGCCATCCAGCTGTAAATCCTACTGGCTGTAAGGCTTTGCACAAGGTCATACTGATTACCTGGAAAATAGGCTTAGATGTAGGAATGTCATCTTGGTAGAGTGGCTTGAGAGCATGAGTGAGGGAGAGCAAAATTAATTTTTCTTGGAATGGATTATGAAGGTGCTAGGAATCAGAGACTCAGACTTTTACTTAGAGTGTGTTTTTAATCACTGTATTCTTGGGAGAGGTTATAAAGTGGGAATATGGAGCATATGTTTGAGTAGAGAACTCATTTATTCTAGTTAGACTAATTCTGTTTTTCCTGGTAGTGGAAGACATTTTTTTGCTTTTCAAGGTGAGAAAGAGGCAAGAGGCCCAGTTACAATACTAGCTTAAATTCAAGCTCTGATTTGGTTTTTGTAGTTTTCCTTGTTTTATTTTCCTTGGCAAGTGATTGAGTGCTTTCTGAAGCTAGAATAGGCTATAGATAGGCCTATGGTCTATCGACTGCTGGAGGCTAAGTGAGGTAAGAAAGTAATTAAAAAAATTGAAACATTTATGAGAATTTTCTTTTTATGACATGGTCTGAACTGCTTTTCTTGGCTTATAATGCTCAGCACTGTCTTTTACATTAGTATGAATTATTTCTATTGCATTTATTTTAAATACTTCTCTTGCTATCTTTGAGTGATTTTCCAAACTTGTGTTGCTGATTAATTTATTGGATGAGTTATTTATAGTGATTCATGTTACAGCTGTAAAATTTAAAGTGATTTATGGTAAACTTGGTTTTTGTATGAGTTGTGTGAATAAGAACTTTAATGATGGGAAGAATTTATGAAATTATATATAGAAGTCTCTGTTCACCTTGCTGCTAAGTGGGTGCTGGCTGCTACATGTTTATTTTCAAAGGAAGTTTGCTTTCTTTGTAGGGTAGGAAGAAGGCTGCATTTGAGATTTATATTGTCTCTGGCCAGAAACAGCAAAACTCTGAAGATAGTTGAAATATTCAAAACTTTTACTAGTTGTGTGTGTCAGGTGCCACATTTGAATTATTCTTTTCATGTTTCTCCTTTTGCATACTATTCTCCTTTAAGCTGGCACACAGCACAACATGTTAAACTGTAGAATTCATCCTTGAAGACAAAAATCGGATTGGTGACTTGGTGAAAAATCATTATGTATAATGATAGTACTATATAAAAATAAGTACTATATAGGAATTTGAGAATAACCAGACTATTGAAATAACTCAGATCTTCTTGGATTATATTTGAGGTAGATTTTTTGGTGTAATATATTACCTTGAAAGGTAGTCAAAAACTAACTGAAAAATAGATTTTGGGGGAACTAACAAAAATAGTATTCCTTACATGTACTTAATGAAGTCAGAATTCCAGTTATTTAAAAATAACTGAAATCTTAATATATTTAAAAAAAAAAATTTTCTGCTTTACTTCTGAAAATCCTAAGTTTTAGTAATTTATCTGAAAACTCTTCTAATAAATTAATATGTTCAGTAATATTTCATTACCTTTTGTTTTTACATAATGAAAGTAGAAGGGAATCCAGATCTTAGAGGTCATCCATTAGACTGTAAATAGCAGAAATCAAGCTTGACAATTACAATTTCAGTGCTATTACAACTGATGTCTCTGTGGTGTTACCTCATTACAAATCGCAAGCAGCTGGCAGTTAAAACTTGCATTAGTAGTTTCCTACAAGCATTTTCATAGTAAACTATATTTCTTCTTTTCACCTAAAGGAGTTTTTATCTTAAGCCAATCCATGGACCAAAATAACTTAATGAGTTGTCTGGGTTGGTGTCAGTATCAGTGATCACAGAATCACAGAATATGCCGAGTTGTAAAGAGGTGGTCTCATATTCATATGCGGTATTTAAGTTACCTGCCATTTGTGACTTCAGTGTATGGCATGGTACAGCTAAACAAGCCATGAAGTGTAACACTAAGTAGAATTTTTAGTGTATTGATAACAGAAAGTGAATTTGTGTAGAAAATTTACAGCATATTATCCAGCTGGGTTTTGAAAGCACCATAGCAAAGGTAGCACTATTTCCTGTGTGAGACTGTTCTACAGGTGACATGTTTCAAAGTCATTTTTTAACCATATTCTTTCATGAATTTAATGGTATTAAATATCAAATTTATTGTACAAAGAGGAAGTAGCAAAACATTTTTGTATCAAATTTGGAAACATTTTTTTCTTTCTTCAGGCCTTCATTTTGTTCTTGAGTCTGGTCTGAGAACCCAGTAATCAGGTTTTAGTTTAAGAACAGATAAGATGTCTTTCAGAACACTGGAGTTAGCACAGGAGGAAGCCATTTAGCTTCTGAGGAGTGAAGCCATGTAGCTTTTGAGGAGGAGACTGCTGGACGACTGTTTTGTGAGGAGAGTGACCTTGCCTTATAGTTACCCTTTTCCCTGAAATTTCTGTGGAAATGGCTCACAGTCGTAATTTACGAAGAATCTTAAGAAAGGGTGTTGAGTAGGGGAGATTTTCTTTCTCACTTAGCCTTGAATTTGCTTCCAGACTCATTTGGCCATTTTTCTCATCAGCTTTGAAAATGGTAAGCCTTCAAGTGAGCAAGAAGGTCTGAAATAGGGCTGTGCTGGTGGTGGATGTGTGATGGCTCCACTGATGTTCACGGGGTGCAGGTGAGAGCAGGAAAGAATTGTCTAAGTTGGGAACCTTGTGTCTGCCATCTTCACTTCCTGGGGAGCTAGTCCCAGCACTGGTTTTCTTCCTGATGGAGGGAGAGGAGAGAGAAAAGGTGAAACTGGCTGCTGCTGACTTTCTCTTTCAGGACAAAGGGGAAGGTTTATTAGCCTGGGTATATTTAGTCATGATAGATCTGATAATTTAGGTTTTGGGCTCTCAAACAATAGCTCTATTTTTGTGTGTAATGCACAGAAAATCTTGTATGCTGTCCGGGTTCATGTGATTGCTTAGGATGACAAATGATATGCTTTTTTCACGTTTGTTTGTATGTGTATATATACATACACTGAAAGGCAAATGACTACTGTTCACAGGAGTGGACCTTTTTGCTTTGTTTTAACTGTTGCTGATCATCATAAGACAAGCAGCTGTGAAAGCACCAACTCCCCTTCAAAACCAGGAAAGTCTCCGTGATGAGAATACATCTAAGTTTTATATATTCTTCATTTTTGTGTTCTTTTATCTTTCATTGTCCTTTACACCATTACACTTTTGCAAGTGTCTTCTACTGAAGTAGGTAGCTGAAAGGCAGGTTAAATATAAAAGCAGGCAATGTCTGACTTTTTAAGATCCTGTGGGAGACTCTGTATATTCCAATGAGCATTTTGTCCCAGTTTTCTATCTTTGAAGCAATCACTGGCTATTTTTTTTTTGAGATCTTAATATTTTTATCTATGTCCTTGTGTTATTGAGCATAAAATTTTGTTTTAAATATTAAAAAAAAAATTACAGGCAATTAAATCCTTAAAACATTTTGATTTGTCCCAGGAGATTATACTTTTTCTCCCATTTTTATCCAAAATCTAGTCTTGTTTAGATAGTTTGTAGCTCTGATTTCATAATTTATTCTAGAATATTCCAACATCAGCTTCATGGTCTGCTTGTAGTTTGGATGCATTGTTCTTTCTTCTCTCCTTTCTTTATTCTTACATCAGCTGGAGGAGGGCTGCCCCCAGCCCAGTGCCTGTTTAGGCTGTGGATGCCTCACCTTGCACCATTATGGATAAGAAGTTTAGCTGTTGGTGAAGTGCATACTGCTGGAGTAGCTTTTCTGTGTCCCCTTGCAGAGAAAAATGGCAAAATAGATCTGGAGCAGTTAATATTAGCTTGTTTAATGTCCATGTGAAATCCTTTGATAACTTTGTGAGGAAAACAAATGTTTCTTTCAGAGTTCACAGTTTGGAATTGATTTTGGAATAAACTACTAATTAATTTTTTTTTTTTGGTAGCTGTGAGCATGATAAAATAAGATAGTAGTCTTTCTGATAAACTACATATTTACGTGATCAATTGCATTTATAAAGCATTTTTTACTGTCCTGCATTTTTCCTGTTGTATGATTTTTGTCAAGACTAACCTAATCCTAAATTATATTAATGTAATCCTAATTATTAGGATTAACTAATAATTAACTAATTTAGGATTAGGTGCTAATTTAAAGGAGCTAGTTATAGCTCCTTTCTCCTGTTGCCTTACTTCAAAACAGTGACCTTGCCTCCCAATCCTTGCTATTCTCATTCCACATTACAGTCTTTTAAGATTCCAAAGGGTGTTTTTCATAGGACCATTATTAGGTTTGTGCTCCAGTATTTAGGTGTACAAACCCAGCTGTTTTGCATAGCTGAAATGAACAACAGCCTGGTAATTTTGGGACTAACTGATATATCCAGCAATTTTCTTTTTGGATGAGCTTTGACTGAGGAATATTGTCTAAAATAGATCTTAATTTATTATCATTCTCTTTACAATCAGTATTCTGTACAGGAAATGAGAAAATTTGAAATCTGTGTGTTGATAAATGGGTTTTTAAAGCATCTGTATTTGTATATATATTTTATTGATAAAACTTTCAAAGGACCATGATGTACAAATGATGTGCAAATAATCTAGTATCTGGGGCTTGGCAAAGATATTCAGACATTTTGATTGCCTGGAAGTTTAGGTGAACTAATGAGGAGTGCAAAGTTTGTATTCAAATTATGACGATATTTTCATAAACAGTGAAGAAACTTGACTGAACCTGTTCTGTGCCTTTTTTCCCCTTGTTTGAACTGAAGTAGAGTTTTTTTCTGATTTAAAGCTAGTTCTGAACATATTGTAGTTGGACATAACCTTTATAGAGCTCTTTCTTTAAAAAAAATTCTGTTTTTTCTGCTCACGATGGGTCTACTGCTGTCACGGCTCAGCAGTGTGTCACAGTAATTCTCTAAAGCTCTACACAGATAAAAAAAGATTATTGAAGAATGCACAGGCACTTTTCTTTTTGCAAAGTGTGAAATAAAAGGGGCTAAATCCCCAGGGGATAGAAGTTATATAATTTGGTGATGCTATGCTGATTTATGCCTCTTGAGAGTTTGCCTGCAGCAGAAGCTGGAGGTGATGAGAAGAGATTGGATGAAAGACCATCCAGGAAGAATTCATCAAATTTGTCATTCTTGAAAGGACCATCATAACATATGGTAAGGCATATCATTTACCTCAGGCTCGGAGGAAAATGATTTCTGCTAGGAGAATATTAGTTTTATTTCTTAGAGGATCAGCTGACAGGGTAGGCTTTCTCCTGGCTGGTCTTTCCCTTCTGTTTTCTCTGAAGGGAAGGATGGAAGCTTGGAAATGTCTTATCTGCAGCAGACAAGCAAGTTGGCATTTTGCCATCATTTTCTGCTAGCAGAGAGGATAATGGTAATTATATGTCAAAATTTAACATTTCTCTTCTTTGAAAGAGAACTTTTTAATGCAAAATATTTAGAAAAGTCAGATCTATTCTAAGGGAGATAAAGAGTTAGGATTAGTGAGCTGAAAAATTTTTCTTAGGCAAAAGGAGTTTTTCTTCCTTTTCAGGGACAAGGGGAAGATGAAAAAGGATCAAAAGAAAAAAATATACAAGGTGCGTAATGTAACTAGACTGCAACTTCAGTATTGTGTAATATTTGAGAGACACCCAGAGCAACATTGTTTGTCCTGCTGCTCCTTCTATGGGAAGGCTATTAGAACTTGCTTTGCTAATGAGTTCCAGCACTTTTGATTAAAAAAAAAAAAGTAAATTTCTCTTGTGCTATATAATATTGAGTCCAAATTCCATCATCACCTTTTTGAGAAAGGGAAAGTGTTTTCCTATAATCAATTCTAGCATCCTCAGTTTTTGCAGGTTAAACCCTTGGTCAACCATGTCCTTAGTCAGTTAATAAAACTGGAAAGGTTTTCCCAGGCTATGGCACAAGCTACCATACTGATGAGGTGCTTAAAAATGTGGAAAGTTTTGCTTTCTTTTTAATCAGAAAAGGAAGGCATGGTTATTTTAGGTAGAACCTATTCACCTTCTATTCACACTTTTAAAATTTGCCATTTCAGTCTGATTTTACAGGTAGTTTTCTAGAATACATGATTTATATAAATATATTTTTTTTCTTAGAAAATAAATGTATAATTGCAAGCTTTGAGGAGATTTGTATTCTTTATTTTCTGTATTTTTCCAAGAACAAGTGTAAGCAACCATCTATTATATGCATTATAAGATTGCTCCTCAGCAGTCTGAGAGAGGTGATGTCAGCCTTCTCCTACATTATCTTCTGGGAAATGGGATGCCAGACATTTTAAAATAGTTTTTGAAGGTAAAAATGGGAAAGAAATCTTGTTTTGAAACTGTTTTTTTATAAATTTATTCTAATTTGTCAATAATGTGTAGTGATCTGGATCATCAGGGACTGGCCTGCTCTACAGGCTTGGGTTTTAAATTTAGGATTCAGCCACACTACCAGTGGGATATTTGAGAGGGCAGGTTTTAATACAGCTGCAGTATCTGCTAGGCAGATTTGGAACCAGACAGTTAATTTGCAAATTTGACTATGCGTCCATGGTTCAGGTCTGGCTCTACTTGTTTCTTATTTTGTTTTATAAATGTTTTGAGTTTCCTTTAAACAAAAGTCATGGCTGTTCATAGATGAGCTGATTAGAGTTATATAATGCCTGCTGACATAATCCCTGGAGAGTCTTTGGATAGTATCTCATTTCAGATATCCATAAACTAGAACAAGTTTTAAATGAGTTAATAAAAATAAACTTCAATTTCCTAATGATTTTCCTTTATGCCTAAAGAAGGATATTAATACTTTATCCAAACCCCAGCAATATAATGGGAGAATTGAATAAGAGATACATATGTAGATTAAAGAAAGGTAATAGAAATAGTCTCTCATCAGGATTAAAGGAGAATGGCTATCATTAATTACTTTTCAGCTTACTCCAGTCAACTACAAAGATACAATTTTAACCTGATCTGAGCAATCAGCTAAAACTTGGAGTTTTTTATTTATTTTGTTTAAGAGAAGTTGCTGAGCTTTTTATATTGTTAATAGAGTTCTGTGTATCAAGATGAAAGTTTGGTGTCTTTAGTACATGAGAAACCAGTTGTTATAATGTCTTCTTTTTTAAAATTCAGATTTTTAAACTGATTTCCAATCATTGTTTAGCCTCATTGCAATCTATGGATTTTCCTTTAGGTCCTATCCTTGATACCAGTTCTACTGTAATTTAAATTTCTGCATTTTTCTTCATTTGTTAGTGTTTTCATATATTTTAGAAATAGAGGTGTGCAAGATACGCTCTTGTGTTTTTTAAATTTTGATTTCCTCCTTTTCAGGCCTCTGGCCTCCGATAGTTAAAACTCCCCAAAATTATTGATGACATAGTATGTATTTGTGCTTATTACAAATTTGTACTTGAGTTTCTTTTTCCTTGGCACTTTTTTCTTGACCCACCTATGCAGATCTCTCTTATAGTCTTTTGTTTGTTATGCTATACAAAGCAAATGTTTTCAGTTTCTTCTCAAAATTTCCCTGACCATTGTAGAAGTCTCTTTCTCTTCCAGATTCAATTCCTTTTTTAAACAATAGATTATCAAAATCAAGAGCAATAGAATTTTAATAGAATTTATTATTGCAATAATGTTGATATCTATGTACTAGAAATATATTACCTGCTAAATTAAAAATTCCATTTAATTTCCATAGGGAAATAATTTTGATAGCTCATAATTACTTGTGATCTGCTTTGTACCCAAAGTTTCATCCACTGTAATTTTCAATTGCTGAGGTCTCAGTTTTAAGCAGAAACTTAATAATCATCAAGTTGACATCATTTTGCACTGTTAAATTTTACCTCAGTTTTAGTCTTATGGTCCTAGAGATAATCGATGTCCTCCTGTAACTATTCCAGTCTTCATATATTAGCAGTGCTTTCCCGTATCAGAAATTTCTGAGCAAATCCACACTGTGGTTTTTTTTGGCTATAATTCATACCATGAACTGGTAATTTATAAAAGTACATAGTAAAATTGATCCCTCAAATTGCTGCTGAGGAATATGCATTTGCATTGTTCTTCCAGCTCTTTTGGTGCAGCACTACATAATTTCACATTTTATAGTCTCCAGTATCTTGCACTAATTTCAAATGTTCTTTATCATGATCATTAGTACTAGCAAACATGACTTAAACATAATTTAAACAGCTGAGTGACTGAACAAGAACTTCTGTTCCTTGCTCCTCACTGCTTATGTTAGCTCTGTTTGATATGCAACTGATTTGTAATGGATTCAAAGTGACCATTATTTCACCTTGCATAATTCACAGGAAATGAATTTGCTTTCTTTTTGTTCTGTGAAGAAAAAGCAAACTATATTTGTGAGTAATTTTTTGTATGGCATAAAGTGGTACTTGCTGATAACCTAAAGGGGATGGGTTGCAAGATTTTTGCTTTAATATCTTAGAATAAATATCTATACTTTAAAAAATGTTACTGTATTTATACCATCCCTCTGCTTTAACACTGCTAATGAAATGTCAAAATTTTCACTTCTGCAAAAAAATAATGGTATTAACATGAGGAAAAACCATGGAATAAGTTCGGTGAAAGTATTCCATTAGCTGGAATAATGTGCACAAAAAAAATTGTATTCTATTTCTGAGTGCATTTATAATTTGTACTGAGATCTTAACCAAACTCAGGAAAATAGTCTTCTACATTCTGTTTTCCAGGTTCTTGAATTCTTCAAGTGTCCTGCTGGAGGACAGACCACGTGCTCTTTGTGAGCAGAAACTCTTAATTGATGTGTTTGACAGCTGTGGGGATAGCTGTTTTTCACTGTTTGAATGGAGATCATCATGCAGTACAAGATTTGCACCAGAAGAGCCTACATAATATTTATGAAAGGTGGCTTGGCAACCTACATTTTTTATGTCACTTCTTGCCGTCTTACTGGCCTTTGTATCTTAGCAAGTAGGAACCAGTACCAGCAACTCAGAAATGTGGCATTGTCCTCCCTTACATAGTTGTAAGTAGATACTGGTCAGAATGAATTGCAGAACTCAGGGTTTGTACAGGAGAAAGTAATTTAATATTTAGCGCTGGTGTATCATTATTTTTGTAAATTGCCTTTGTAAATAAAAATATTACTTTTAGAGATATTCCTATTCCATACTGATGCAGAGAAAGCTGTTTTCTCCTTTTATTGCTAAATTGCTCGTTTGTTTTTTGAAGTGCCTTTTGTCTCCTTGTAGATATGCATATATTTTTGTGTGCGTAGATTTAGTAATGTTTTCTGGGTTGAAAGTGAATTAATGAGTTAATCTGAAGCAAGTTGAAAAATAGCAGCTTTTGAAAACATTCACAATGATCAGAAGTGGCTCCCCGATTGCCACTGCCAGCAGCAGTAAAAAGACAGTGTTGGGTTATTGGACATCAGGACTAACTCTCAGAGAATATAAAAAGCAGCATGAAGTCGGGCCTTGTCTGGTTCTCTGCTGCACTTCAAAGCTTCACTGAATGGCTCTGCCAGGTTCTGGACTTCACTGGAGACCCTGTACCAGTGTGTGATTGACAGTTCCCTTTCCCTGGAGATGTAGCATCCTTATGTTGAGGCAGTTGCACACTGGATAAAGTGAACCCAGTTAAAACTGACAGCAGGTAGCTTCTCCCTCGAAAGGGAAATAGGTAGTATTCATGGATGAGACCAGTTTGCTTTCATCAGTGCCATCATGTGAATGACTGTGAGCTAAATTTGATTAACGCTTCAGTTACACAAAGGAGCGATTACTGTGACTGACTGTATAGTAATAATGTTAAACTAACAGGATAGGATCTGGGTGAATTAATTTAGAACCATTTACTTCTACTTTCAGCTTCTGCTTATATTTTGAAGTAAAGAAGGTCATCCAAATCAATTTGAATAACACTTGAAGCAAGCTGAAATTAAATTAGGGTAGAGTTTTTTCTTCCAAGTTTTACTTGTTGGTAAAATTCAGTTGGTAGTGAAGTGTTTCAGTATGTCTTGAGAGAAAATTCCTGTGTGTTTAAGGAGATGAACTGAACGCCTCAAAATTAGTATCTCACTATGTGAACACAAATAATTGTTCCGTGGGTCTGAACTTCAGAGAAATTACTAAATGATACTTCTACTGGTTTGGTGGCACTGTTTCATCTTGGTTCTGTGAAGTGGTTTTTTTTGTTTGCATGTTTGCTGCCATAATACTGGCAACAATACATATAAATAATGATTCATAATAATAAATTTCACTTGAAAATTTCACTTCATATAAAACATATGTTTTAATAAAAATTTCAGTTATTACTTTGTGGTCTTAATAATTTTAAAATTATTAAGGAGCTTACTGTACATTGTTAGCTTGAAAGGTCTCTCATATCAGAAAAAAATCATGCATGATTGTTTTGTTTGATATCAAAGCACATTTTTGCTGTCATAACACTGGCACTTTTTCAAGTCATGCTGTTTTCTGGCTGCTAGCAGGGCGTATGGAAACAATGCAGTGATCATGCAATTTATTAAAAATAGACACTAATATACTAGGCAAGTGATGTTTTTAATTTAATAGGGACTAGGATTCATAAGGCTGCATAAAAATAGCTGTTTCAATATCACAGGGGAATTGAAATACCTTGCTGTCTGTGAGTTGTTTATAATTTATTTCTGGTGATTTTCCTTTAGATCAGATTGTGATACTTCTTGTGAATGGTGACTGTGCTTGCTGAGGAGTGGTCATGCGAGCAAAATCTGATAACCTCGATATGTCACTTCATCTGCTGTTTTTCTTTTGTTAATGCAAAGCTGGTTGCATAATATCTAATTTCTCCTTTAGAAGAAGAGAAAGATGAAAACAGAGATGAAAACAAAATCTGTAATGGCAGTGCTAGGTTTTATAAAAAACGCAAGTGAGGAGTTGAAGGATGTGGCTTGTTCTGTTTGGACGATGCAGGATTGCTTTAAGCAGTAAGCTTACTGTTTTCAGATGGCATTAGCAGCATCAGTGATATAGCTGTGTCAGCCTCCCTGACTGCTGGATGTCTGTAATCGCATGGAGGAAACTATATTTAAGATCTGATATCTTGAGGGTAATGACTCTAGCACTTACTGATGGACAGAATGGCTGTTAATGCTTTCTTCACTACCTCAGAAGATTTTGAAAGATAGATAGGTCTGTGATGTGCTTTCATAAGACAGGAAATGCAGTTTTTGAGGGTCTCTGGAAATAGAAAGGTCATGCAGCTTGGAACCGGTGAGACATTACAGTCCCTAAGTCATCAGGTATGACCTCATGGTTTATAGTAATATTTCTAACACAGGGTTTGTTTTACAGTTTTAGGTCATTTGCAATCTCTTTGTCTGTATAATTGCTTCATGTTGGATTTGCTACAGGATTTATAGGGTAGACTGTTTACATAAGCAGAGCAGCGTGTATCTTGGGATTCTAATGTGTTAATTTTTATTTGAACAATGTAAGGTTTTTCTCTATATATTTTAAACCTGTTTTATTGTGAATATGTTTTCTGTTAACTAATTAATGGTGAAAGGTTATCCCTTTGCTGTAAAGTAAAATGACAAGATTGTATTGCATTTTTATTTTGCTTTATCTTTACATGGCACATGAAAACTATTGTGATTGTGTTTGTCATAAAAAATGCAGTATAAGGCAACTGTTTACCTGCAGTGCCAGGTTATTTAAAACAACGTATCACATTGTATAACAGGACGGAGCTATTCTGCAGGCGCAGATCTTGCTTCACTTTGCAGCAGTAGATTCTTCTTTTTGCTTCATTTCAAATCAGTTTTAAAAATAGCTCATGGAACATAACAGTGAAAGTTTGGCAAGATAACTCTCCTCTTTTTAATTATTACACTCAGTGACACATACTAATACTAATGGCTTGTAGAAGAGAAGATTAATATCTTAAAAATTTAGAATGCTGTTAAAAACCAGATTAATTTTATTGAAGCATGACTTTTTTTTTTTTTTTTGGTAACTGCTGTCAACTTTATTGCTAGACTAACACTACATCTGCTAATGTGTTGTGATGATGTATAGGAAAGTCAGAGTACATAAAAGAAAACAAGTATATGGGTATTTTACATAGGAAGATAGTGGCCCAATTTCAGATATGGAACACAAAATGGATTTGGAGATACTGTTGGCACTTTAGGTGTTATAAACGTTAGATAGTGACTGATGTATTCCCTTGAGTACCTCATAGAGCAATTATTTTTAAAACTGTAGGAGAAATTTATTTTGAAAAGGAATATTTGGCCCCATCTTAAGAAATTCTACATATAGTTGCAGAAGATTTCCATGGCAACGTGTTTGACCGTGTGCTTTAAAAGCTCAGCTGGAGCCTGAACGTAGGGGCAATTTTTTCCATCTCTTGCTTTACCCTTGTGGAACAGCAATTTTCGTGTATAACTGGATAGCAGATTGACAGGGGTGAATCGTATTTTCTGACCTCAAAGCACAGGATTAAGTGATCAAGATTTAAGAATATTTCCATGTATCCACCTAGAAATGTAAACATGTAAGTCATGGATTTGATTTTGCATTTAGAACTATATTCTGGTTTTACCCCATTTTATAATATTTTACTGGAGTTGTATGTGTGTGGGAGACAACAGACGATCAGACTTAAGTTTGTGCAGCAGTGGTAAAAATGTCTTTTAATTTTTAATTAAAAACATATTTGTAGAAAATATTGTATTACTTGTACTGATCATAAATTCTAGTTTCCCAGTCTGCTTTATCTTACATTCTTTTTAATAATGGACAAAGACTGCGCTGCTCTTAAGCTTGCTTAAATTTGGCACAATTTAACTATACCTTTCACTTGCTACAAGATCCTTTTAATCTGTTAGAATTTATTTTCAGTATTTTGAAGTATTAGTCACAATGAGTACATTTTGTTTCTTGGCTATTTTGCTTGTTTTACTTGTTTAACTCCTACCTCCAGCCCCCCTAAAAAAGACAGGTTTGAAAGAGCCTTGCTGGTATTTGGACATACTGCTCGAGACAAGAGTCACTGAATCCAGGGCACTGTGTTAGTAGCAACTTCACAGGAAGACATTTTTGTGCCTTCTTTTAAATTGTATCATCTGTCTTCAAGATGATTGGTACTGTCAGTATTTAAAGAATGCTGTGTAAGGAAGGATCTCTCTAAATAAACAATTCTTTTCCCTTGAGTATAACGAATACACATCCATGAGTATGAGTTTCCTTATCTTTAAAACATTGCAATTTACTGGACTCTCTGATAAAGATCTTTTAGAGAAACATTGTTTTAAGAACAGTTGGGCAAGAAGCCAAATATTTGTGTCATTTACCAATTTTAACCAAGATGCTCTCACTCATGCACATACACAGTTGTGGTGCTTTTACTTGTTACTGGTTGCTCTCCTGATTCCACAGTACTGACTTTTTTTTGTAGGTTGTAGTGCCAGTTTTAAGGAAACGAGAACACTGGGACAAACGGGAGATGGTGGCCAAATATTTGCAAAACAGTAGAAGCAAAAAGTACTTTCAGAGTTTGCTGAGAGAATTAAAGTGTTTCTGGTGTACATAAGTCTCCTTCCTAAGACATGACCCTCTTCTCTGGTCAAATTCTTCTCAGTGAGTATTTTAATTCATGTATCAACTCATTAGGCCTACTGACCAGAATTAGGGAAGGCTTACTATAAGCATGTCAGAAAGGTGTGAAACATAAAGTAACATAGTATAAATATGTAATAGCTAACTGCATGGTCACAAAATACATAGCTACACCATGAGTGTTCCAAGAATGTTCCACTCTGTTTAGTGTTCCAAGAATATCGTCAGGTGGTCATTCTGAACAAAGATTATTTGAAGGAGTTTTGCTAAGATATGGTCTGAAAATGTGAAAAAATCACAATTACACCATGGTAATCTGTTAAAAATTTTTGGAATAGAGTCATGTTTAGTCCCCGAAAATTCCTGTAGAGGTGGAACCATCTAAGATGAAGTAGTAGAGAAGCTGAGCATATTAGTGCAATAAAAGAGAATGGTTATGCATTACTTAGAGTGACATTTTTGAGAGAAGAAACTGTCTCTTGAACTCTCAACACTCTCTTGAGAGAGTTCATTGTCTCTCTCTCCTTCTCCCCGCTATGCCTCTCTTCAACCTCCCATCCCATAATGAGGCTCCTAAATAATATGACTTATTCATGTTGTTTCCTTGCAAGACCGTATTTATTTTGCATTACGTAAATTTTCAGTACATCTTGCCAATGAAAGAACCCCATTAACATGAGTGCTGTTACACTACTGTGGTCAGTGGCTTTGCTGTCATTATAATTTCTTTTAAGTAGAAGCTGATCCATAATTCTGGTAAATTCCAATGGATTGCTTCATTAGTAAAATCAATATTAACCACGCAGTGTAAATTTCATATGGCTTGCCATACTGTTCTCAGTGTGACCCTAAAATCGCTTTCCTGAGTCATTTAAACAATATATATATATACCAATAAGGAGACTACAAGATTGATGGTAACTGATGATAAGGTGGGAAAATACTGCTATTCCCTTATTATTAAGGGGACCAAGTTTTTTCTTATGTTGAAGTGATACTTCTCATATTTAATTTATATCCTTTGCTCTTACTCTGTTGCTGGGCAGCACCAAGAGTCTGGCTAGGTGTTCTCTACACTGTTACCAGTGAGTGCATTGTGTGTTCTGATAAGACACCTCTGAGCCTTCCCTTTTCAGGCTGAAATAGTCCCAGCACTCTCAGCCTCTTCTCTGATGACCTTTGTGTCCCTTTACTGGGCTTACTTGATTATGTCCATTTCACTCATGTAAGAAGGGAATCCAGACCTGCTCAGAGCTCTCCAGTTATGTCTCAACTGGGCTCAGTAGAGGGGCAGAATCACATAATCTGGTAAGGAAACTTGGGTTGTCTGTTAACTAGTCAATTAATTATGGAAAAATTTGCACAGAAATCCTTGAAAAATGAGTACTGAATGCAGAGAAAATTATAATTGGTAATCTTGTGGAGAAGGAAAGCTTTGCAAATAGCTTTGCTTAATTCATAGCAGTCATTTTAGTGATGAAACCTCCTGTTGTTTTGAAATGTCTTTTCTGGAATTTTCATCCCCCAATACTTACTGATATTAGCAGACAGTAAATCCTAAAGGGAAAGGCTAGAGTAATATTTTGTGCTAAGCAAACTTTAAAGTAACTGAATAAGAGAATATTATCTCGTATGGTATCACTAATCAAAAAACCTAAAAAGGTAAACTAGGTGGAACATTACCTAGAGGGATTCAAGACTTGTGTTTTTAGTCAACTTGACAAAAATAATTTGTTAATTTCTAGTTTTGCTTGAAATTCAGAGGGAACTCAGAATTCTAAAATATTCTCAAGCATTGTAGCAAACATCAACTGATAAAAAATATTCAGCTTGGTATATTGAATGATATAAAACAGGAATTAAGTGACATGAGGGAGTGTTGAGGTATAGTAAAACTTTTCTCATTTTTATAATAGCTTTCCTCTGTTCCTTCAGGCTGCTTAAATGAAACAAAAATGTATATAGGAGCCTTCAGTGATTTAAGATCGATCAGTTTCTCTCCTGCTAGCATAAGGAATTCTCTTGTTTAAATTCTCTTTATTAAAGATTTTATGCAGGCACACAGAGTCATTAAAATACATGCAAGAAATCATACCCATATGGTTTGTATCCACATTTAATGCAATTAAAAGCGTTCTAGCCAAAGCAATATCAGTTTTATGTCCCAATCCTGTGATTAGAACTTTCTGGGAAAGGCAGTGTCATTGTCATGTTTATGTTTGAATCCTGGAAGTGGAAAAGGAGAGAAATACGTTGTCCTTATATTGATTAGGGGACTTCCAGATATGCAAGACCACTCAGGAGTGGACTTCTGTTTTGGAGACAGGAATTGGTGGGGTGGAAACCTGATAGGAAATTTATGGTGTGAGGGAATGAACTATGTTTAGGTGAGTTTCTGTCTGAGAGGTAACCATGCAGGTCAGTTATACCAGCTGATGTCACATTTTAGTTAATTTTTAAGGGATATTTAAATGTTTATGTTCTTTTTTTTTTTCCTGCTAAGGTTATATGAAATACTTTAAAGTTGAAAAATAACAATCCTTCTCTTTCCCTTTTTTCCTTCCCATTGTTTCTAACTTTTCTTGTCCATTTTGGTGAATAAAGAATTTTAAACTCCATAGTATGTTTGTCTTAAGCAGTGGTTGTGCCCATCAGAATTTGTAATTTAAGATCAGACAACATTTAGTATATAAGAAGGTTGAGATTTGTTGGTGTTACCTCAGTGTTGTCTGCCATGTAACATTGGTAATGGAGTTCCCTGAATGATCAATATAAAAATCTAATACGTACGAAAAGTACAAAATGATAATGTCATAACAGTGATAGTAATATAGTGATTTTTTTATTGTGTTTTATATGCTGCTGAAGATTATTGTTGGATGCTTAGACTCCACATGACAAATATAGGCCTAGCTCTGTGAGTACTACAAAGTATGAAGCTCAGTGTCTGATAATTGTGGCTTGGTCTTACTGTTAGAATATCAGTTAAGGTAGTTGTGCTAATACATGTCAAAAATACAACAGATTACCCAGGCACAGGATTTAATGGCAGTGCTTGGATCCTGCCAGTGAAGTTTACCTGACATATGAAATGTGAAAAATACGGAAATGAAAAGCTGTATTGGCATTCTTGTCTTCCAGAAGGAACTGAAGACCTCTGTCTCTGGGAGCTTGGTTGTCTTGTTGCTCTCAGCAGGCTGGATCCTCTGCTGGATCTTAGTGTTCTGTCACCAGTCCTTCTGCACATAGTCATGAGTGAATTTCTCATTGCTGCTTAGTGAATGTCTCACAGTGACTCACTGGGTTTTGTTATTGCCCAGTCTACCTTCTGCTCCCCTCCTTCTCTTTCCTGAGTGATTTTCTAGTTTGTAGGGTGCAGATGTGCTGAAATTTCTCAGCCATTTAACTTCTAATCCAAGCACACATATTTGCCATGGATGTCAATGAAAGATGTAATTTGTGCTGTCAGAAGTAGTTACTGGCACTGCCTTGTGTCCTGAACATCTACAGCAACAGAATCCTCAGCAGAGGAGACATGCTCTGAGTCTTTTTCTTACCTCCTTCAACAGATGAGAACTGTTAAATTGTTTCCTTTTTAGTATCATTTGCAATTGCAGAGACAAGAATTAAATATACTTTTTAAGTGATGTCTGTATCATCAGCTATAAACAAATTTTGCTGGTAATTGCTTTGACTTTATTTCCCTCATGAGCCTCCTTTCATGTTCATTGAAGTGTCATTATCTATTTCTAGTTTAATTTCCATTTAATTTTCCTGTCTTTTCTTGGCTACACTGTACACACCTGTAGTTCTCTAATTTAATGTAGGAATGTAAAGAATGGCACCTTTCTTTTCCAGGATAACTGAAGAGTCTCTTTTTCTGTTTGTTCAAGTTGTAGCCAGCAGCATTCAGGCTCTTTTGCTTTTGATATTTTGGCAGCTTCTTCTATACAGAGCTGGGCAGCAGGGATCCTGTAAAGTAAATTGGTTAAATATTGGAGCCGAGACTGTTCCCATAATGAATGTTCCTGCCTTCCCAGCACGTTCATCACCACATATCTTCCTCTCTTGGTTTGCAGTCTGCTGTTTGGCACAGACACTTACACTGACCTGGCAGACCACAGAGGATTAGCACCACACCTTTCAGAACACAGCAGGTTTCCACTTCAAAGGTATGAATGGAGATTTCAAATAAGGATGTTACACACTGTATACAGGGTTTCATTCATAGAATTTGGGATTATAAGCAGCCTTTTCTTGACTAAAATATATTCTGTTGGAAGGATATGCAAATTTGATACAACTTCTAGGCTGGCTAGAAATTAAAACCAGCATGAGAGTAAGAAGCAAACGGAGCGAGTAGGAACATTCAGAAAGTTTAAACCAAGACACATCAACTACAAGGTAATAATGTAAATAATTTATTTACCAAATTTTGATTTCCCGGTCAGGGAACCAAGAATGTAATGATTTGACACCGGCCAAAGGCCAGTGCGCCCATGAAAATATATTTTTCTCAATTTCTGCTGTGAGATAGGACCAAAAAAGGAGCACAATCACCCAAACTTAAAGCATAGAGAAGAAATTTTATTAACTAACACTAAGAAAGAAAGGAAGAAAAAATCCAGAAACCAGAAGGAAACTTTCAAAAACATCCATCCTCCCCCCACCTACTGTTCACTCTCCCACTGACCACATGAAAAGACAAAACCTAGGATTTTCAGTCAATCCACCCCTCGAACAATCATTTCCCCAACCCATCGGGAAGAGCAGGTGTGCCTCCTGCTTTGCCATAGGTTCCCCACAAGAATACCAGTCCTCTTGTGGCCACACAGTTCACAAATGGCTCACCCGCGTATTTGCCATTGTGAAACATCGCCCCGCATGGGACAGTCCTCTCACAACTGCCCATGGGCTGTATCAGCTTTTAGGGTGCAGTTTAAGAATGTCTTTTTCCTAGTCCAAAACAAAAACTCTCCTCATCAGCTC
>VXBU01004727.1:82924-190339 GCA_013400315.1 Bombycilla garrulus | reverse complement strand
CTTCATCTCCTTCGAGCTGCTTCCCTTTCAGTTGAGTAGGATGCATGCCTTAAAAAGGTCCATCTGGGCAAGAAGCAGTTAAAACCTTATTTTCTGGGACTTCTGCCAGTAAACTCAGCTCTTCTGATAAGATGTCCTTGAAGCTGCGGCTGGGAGAAATGGGAGATTCTCCACGCCGGGGAGGGAGGGGGGGGAAATTCTTCTCTGCCAGCCTGGGGCCAGCCCGTCCTCCATTCCCCTGTTCCCCACTGCTCCCTGCTGGGACAGTTCCCTTCGGGGGGTGCTCTCTCTCCCGGCCTGTCCTGGCACGACCCAATCTCCTCCCACAGGACACTGGGGGGAAACTGGGCCAGGGCATGGGGCATCGCTCTTCCTTTCCATCCTCCCCACCACCTGCCGGGACAGCTCCCTCCACGGCCTTGGCGTGAGGGAAGCCGGGCCGAGGGCACAGCATGCGTTACAGACCTGTACCTGTTCAAGGCCGGAAACAAAAGAGAGAGATTCCTGGGCAGTGGTGTGCAAATGTATATCCTACTGAGACGAATTTAACTTTTGATTGGCTCATTTCCCTGTCTGTCTTTAAATCTGGCCCACAATTGGTGTTGCTCTGGGCTCATGGGAAATCCACAGGCACACCTCACTTCCGGGGTGGCTATTTTCCTGCCTGCCAAAATGTAAATCAATCTCAAACCAGCACATAATGTTAGATAGAATTGCAGTTTTTCTCACTGACAGATTAAAACCACCATCACATCTTTGCTAATATTTTGCTGTAATTTGCCATAAGCATTACTTTTGTGATTCAGGACAAAGAAAAATGAACAAGAATAAAATAATAATGAATAAAATTTTCAAAGAAATCATAGTAGTATCTATTAATGGAACTATGCACAAGATTTACTGACTTGATTCTTGGCTGTTGAAAAGGAGATATTTCTTATCTATTACTTAGTAAGTAATTAGTAGTCTCTTGCTACTTTCCCCTCCTCTCTCCCCAGTACTCTTTATAGCAGATAAATAGTAAATGGACATAGACAGAGTGATAGTTAAGCTAAACTTGCTATTCCAGTGCTTATGAGGTTGGATGATCAGGCTTCCAGAGTGCCCTGTGCAAGTCAAATCCACTGCTAAAGGGAGAAGTGGGGACATTTGCTTTTTTTGGTTCTCTTTTTTTCTTCTACAAAAAAAATCCTTCAGTTTAAATGTAGAATGTACAGGGAGACTCTGTTCCAGTCTTTACTGGTTTTATAAAAGCTTTGGGCTTTCTTTGTTTGAAGGATAGACAAAGATTCAAAGGAGATTCCAGTTTTGTTCTTTTGAGTTCCTGTTGCTGCTTCTTGTCTCTTGCTGCATTTTTCTCTGCTATGTGCCAGTTTAAAATATGCTGTTTCTGTTTCTAAGGAGGGGAAAGCTCTTGTGATATGTAGTGTTGAAAGTGTTCTGTTGCAGTCCATGGCAATAATATATTTCTGGATAATTTTTATCTGGAATCTCATCTAGCTCCCATTGACTACATAGGAGTTGTGCAAGGTGCAAGCTAACCCAGGATTTCATATACCTTTTGAAGAGCAATGTCTTTGCATGTTATATTTCCGTCTACTGAGAGTTCTACCACTTGTAAATGGATTTTAGCATATCAGAGTCAGAGCAAAGGAATGATTTTCAATGAACTTTTTCTTCTTTTTTCCTTTTTTTTTTCTTGTTTTTAAAGGAATCAACTCCTATTTAATGTGTTAGCTGAAATCTGTGGTCCCCATATAAAAGATCTGATTGCACCCTTATTGGGGGACCAGAAGCCCTGTGCAACTTTCTGGGATATGTCTGGCTTAAAATACATCAGCTGATTCTGTTTACAGTCCTTTGCCTTCAGAAGCCTACTTGAACATAATCATTGGTAAAGTTTCATATCACACATATGAACTGTGATATTTGGCTTGAAAAGAATAAATTAGCTTAAAATAACAAAACAAGCTCCCTAAAATATCTTTAACATTCCTCTGCAAGATCCCAGGCATCTGTATGTCCAAGGATGCATAAGAACCAGTTATCTTATTTACTCCCTTGTGTATTATATCTTGAGAAGAATTAAGCAATTGCTATGCAATTCTGGCAAATGATGCATAAATGTGATTAAAATTCCTGTAAGAGTAGGATTCTGATTAGTCCAGTTCCACATTATAAAAGATTTGTTAGTGTAAATTAGTATTTATTAGTGGCATGAGCTTTTGGTGTTGTTACAGTGTACAAGTATAAAAATGCCTTGACCAGTACTGCTTATATGGATGTGGCATGCAGTATAAGCTCCAGAGAATTAAATCTTCCCTAGTATAACTATGTCAGAGCAAATCATCCTTATCAACTAGCATGTGAAATCACCATGTTGTTTGTTACAAATAATGTATGTCTTAGAGTATATGTGTAACAGCTTCAGATAACAGAAGTTTCAGGATATATGAAAGAGCAACAATTAGTATGGTGCTCTTTCCTTTCTCTTGTGATTTTTAATTACTTTATTGTTGCCAGTTTATCTCTGTGTTTTCTGATGTTTTTCATGCTCTTATATCAGCCTATGTCTGGATTACACTGGTGTGATGTCCTTTCCTTCTTCCCTTAAATTACATCTGCCTCTGATTCAGTGTGTGAAATTCCTTTAACTCAATTTTTTTTTCTTTGAGTGCAAAACTCTTTATCTTTTCCATTATTTGGTCTTCTTTTTATTTTCTTAATGTGTCTAGAATGTTACTGATCTCAAAGAACCTGGATGTTGTCTTTCTACCTCCTGGCATTCTCTCCAGCCTATAGAGACTTATTTTCCCTTGTTTTTTAACACTGCCTCATCTCTGGTCCTTTCTGTGGAGACTGTTACTTGAAACGTTGTCTGCTCTCAATTTGGGTCAAAGAATTAGGTACTTCTGTGCAGTTCTGAGTTCTTTCTGCTCCTATTAATTATTTATTTATTTAGCTATAGAATTTCCTTCTGCCTGTCTTTCTGATGTTTTTATGGTGTACATGCATACAATTATACCTATTCCCATCTCTATCTGACTTTGACTTGCAACTTTCTTCCATTCATAATTTCTCACCCTTCAGTCTCCATATGGATAACCATCCAACTCTGTAGCTGTCCTGGTGCTGTTTCTTATTTGAACTGTATACCATGTGCTAAATCAGCTACAGCTTGAGTTGGTCTTCTCTCTGCACTGTGTATCCAAGTTCCTTTTCTGTGGTAACTATTGGTAATTTTAGAAGATTTTTATTCTCTCTCTTGGAATGGGGCTTTGTAAAACTTCTGTTTTATTGATCTTGATGATCTTGATTTCTTTCATTCCTCTTTACTTTCTTCTATCATCTTATCAGTTCACTTTAGGCACTATTTTAGTTCTTCTCATACAGTTCCAAACCCTTCTGACATTCATGGTCCTGGCTGACTCCCAGTATCCCTTTTCTCAGTTCCTAATGCCATCTGCAATGCTTCAGAGATACTGCTGACTATCTCTGGTGAAAATCTTTTGATCCTGCTGAATTTCTGTATTTCTTAATCTCTGGGATTTCTGTCATCTGCTGTGAAAATTTTTGCTTGCAGTTTTGTATGTTCTGCATTTTTTATTACTCATACAGCCCTCCATTCAGTTTATCTATTACCCCATCTCTCCATGTGAATTCTTAAAGCTAACAAACTAAGGTCAAAATTCAAGCTTCCTTTTTGTTTACTGAAACAGACTTTTAAGTTTTTGGTTTTTAATCATTGAATCTGTTCCAATTAACTTTTTCCTGTTCCTATCCACATTCTGACCTTTTTTTTTTAAATTTTTGCTTCTCTCCTTGAATTCCTTCCCATACACAAGAAATATGTATGAGTCTCTTCATGTTAAAAAAAAAAAAAACCTCAGCACAAGCCAACCCTCTACTTCAGAAGTTTCTGTTCACCAGATTAATGTCCTAACCCTTGACCTCCTTCGTCTTCTCCTACTCCCCACTCCCCCCATTCATATGCTTTATACACTTGTCTTAACTTCTTGTCTTCTAGCTTTTCTAGAACTGCTCATTTCTGGTTTCTTTTGCACTGAAATTTATGTCACGAATGTTCCACTTGACTTCTTCCTGGAGGAATTCCAGTCTAATCCTTTATTCTCCTCCACTCCATCTGTCATCTCCCTGATGCTATGTTATAGTCTTCACTAAATTTTGTTGTTCTTAGACATTTGTCATTTTGTCCTCATTGATTGTTTCTCTTTACAGACTCAGTTTTTTATTGGGTGGGTCTTCCTCTCCCCCTTCTCTTTCTGTATGTAGATGTGTGTTTAGATCTCTCAGGAATCCATCCTCAGCTTTGCATCCTCCTCCACACCTTACTTTAGATAATTTAGCCATGAGCATGACCTTTATGAAGGTGCCACTGTTTTTTTTTTTAGTGGTTTTCCCCTAATCCAGTTTAACCCTGCTTAGCTCAGAAAATTTTCTTGGTCTTCAGTGGTTATCTGAATGTAATCGTGTCAGAAGTAATTCTCGAGTTTTCTTTTCTTTCCTTATGTGCTCTTTTGCTCTGTGTGGCTCTGAGAGCTAACAGTTCCTGTTCGGTCATGTAGCCATAAATCAGATTGAGGTCTGGCTTACCTCAACACCGTGACTCCTATGATCTCATCTGTCTGGCTGGCATTAATACTTACAGCTTTCCTTCACTTGATTACTGGTGTTAATATCATCTTTGCTTATCACTCTGCCTACATCACTTGCTATTTAAGGTCTGTTTACTCATCTTCTCGAATACAAACTTCTTGTCTTTCTCTTAACAGCTTTGCAACTTGCCTTGTCCTTTCCCTTCCAAGAGAGAGATTTTACTACAAGGTTGAATCTTGTGTTTGCTCTACTGGCAGTATAGTATCAGTTTTTATTTCCCAATTGCTATTCATCTTACAGTCATTAGTGAACTTTCTTTTGCAGTGCCCAGTCTTTGAAGATCCTCATCAAAACTCTTTCTGTAGTCTATAAAGTGAATTATAACCTGTTAATGACTTGGCAGATGTGCTAGTTTTGTTCGCCTTATTACTCATAGGTTGCTAAGTACCCTTAGCCCATGGCTATTTATTTTTTCTATTCCTGTAAGCTGCTCCACCTTCTTAAAATGTGTGTGATGTGATTATTGAAATATTTATAAATACTGTCATGATCATTTTCCCAATATATTTTGAATGAGTCTTCAATCTGTAAATGTTTCTTACAGTGCAGTGTTTCATTGCCTGGGCAGAAATGATGCACAAGTGGCTTGGCATTTGAAATCTGTTTATTTGTCCTGTTATTTCTCAGAATACATTATCAATTTCATTATCTCACTTATTTCTTTTCCGCCTTTCCCTTCCTGTCTTCACTGCTTCAGTACTGTTTCCTGCTTTTCTTAATGCCTGTGTGAATTAACTAGACCACCTGAGCTTTCAGATAGCTAATAGTATGGTAAGTAGCTTGGAGGATTTAATTATTTTTTATTTTCTTGTGTACAGGGGGACTTCTGACTCTTTTCTCTAGCACTGCCCTTCCTGGTCACCATGGCTTTCTGATTATCTGAGACACAGATGAAGTGGGAGAGCAAAGATAATCAGAATATCATTATCTGACTATGAGGTGAAAAGTTTCTCCTTTCTTATGCTCTGACTGTATAGACAGTGAAAAAGGTCTCTCATTTCCATGGTGGCAGCTGTTCATTTGCATGCAGCAGAACATTTCTTGGTGATACAGATCTGTGTTTTTCAGTCACATCAATTACAGTTGCCTTGATAAAAAAATTCACTCACGACAACAAAATCACATAGATCAACCTAAATCTTTGGACAGCAGAAATACTTGGTCATCAGTTCTAGATTTTCTGCTGAAGTTACTCCCTTAAAATATAGGTGATTTGGGAACTCTTAAGACTAAACTCTACATTTGAATGTATAGATTTGATCAGGAAGATCTGTCAGTTTTATTCAAGGAAGCTATTTACCAGTTTCAGTTTAAAAAAAGCCAAACAAACCAAACACAATCTTCTTTTCTCTTCTGGAGGACAATCGGTCATATAGAAGTCAACTCTATATCATGCTAAAAGATGAAGTTTCCAAACAACATAATTTTTAGTGGCTGGCTGTAAAGGAAGAGAAAAAGTCCTCTCTCCTGTATTGTAGTTGTTAAAATGGGTTCTGATAAGTTGGTCATGAGCCTTTTTCTTCATTGCACTTGCCATTTCCACATGAGTAGCTGCTTTAAGAAGACTCTCTTCTATGATTCTTCTCCCTCACCCTATTTTGAGGTAAAGAAATCCGAAAATATGTCATAATTTCTGAGGCTTAAAGGAGACCCCTTAAGATGGGAAGTGTATCCAGCTTAATACCAAGTACATCTTACTACTGATTAAGAAACTAGCAATTACGTATTTTTTTTCCTTTGCTGCCAGCAGCTAGAATCCTATTGCACAGTGGGCTAAAGTCTGCATATTCAGTTTCTAACTGCACCTTAATAGGGCAGTTAGATCTATCCTCGCCTGATACTGGGATAAGAGAGTGGCCAGACAAGCTAAAATTAAATATCATTTGGGCTTTGTCTTCACATCCATGTTCTTGCTGTTAGACTTCTCTGTAGCAGTTGACATAGCCAGTGCTATGAAGTGAGGAAAGGGGATTTCAGCTAATGGGACTGCACTAGAATGACATAAGACATTGAAATAATAAGCACAGAGGAGAAAATTACCATCTATGCTTTTCTCCCCTCTAAAACTTGTAAGTCACAGTGTAATAAAAAAAACTTGTATTTCACAGTGTAATAAAATATAAGGTATAAAAGGAATAAATTCTCAGTCATACAGATGTTAACCCTACTTCTACATCTACATACCAGCAAGGAGTACTGTCTTTTATTTATTCAGACATCTGGCTGAAACTAGCAATTGAATAAAGATTAGCTTGCAAATCTGGCAGAAGTGATAGGATAGAAGAAACAGCAGAAGTTTTGAGACTTTGAACATGACTGAAAATATTCAGAGAAACACAATAACCTAAGCCCCTTGTTCAGGTTTTGTAAGGTGTTTGCATCACTTAGGCAGTCCTGATAATTTTACTCCAAGACATACAAAATATGGTAAGCTTAGCTGCAATTAATTGTAGGTGCTTTAAAACAGGTACCAGAATCCAGAAAAAAATTAACTGTTCATAATTTGATTATTATATTCAGTGCTCTAATGGGTTTATCAAGCCAGGTTTATTAAGAGGGAAAGTTTTTTTGGTCCATGTTCTATTGCAATTGTCCCCACACCTCTGTCCTGTTAGACAGACAAAATCGGGCACTTGGCCATTGTGAAAAGTTAAGCTACTATTTTCCCTTGATATTTTGTTTAATCTTTTCAAATAGAAATGTTGCCTTCAGTTAGATAGGTGTATGGAGAATAGATAAAGAGTGTATCATGTATGCCGTGCAAATGGAAGGAATGTATTATTTCTACCTAAAATGGCTTTTCTAAGAAAGAGGATTCTGTATCAAATATGAAGGAAATATTTTTCTGAGCATTCATTTATGCATCAGTTTATAGCTGCTGTATTGAGCATAATGATACGTAACAAGCACAGGGTGCTTCAATGCAGATGAACACAGGAATTACAAGTCTTACTGAGATTTAGTTCTGTGCAAAACTGCTTTGTTTTTTTTCTGCTTGTGTTTTATTTATAACAATACTTTGTGCTTGGAATTAATGTCTGAAATGATTCTCTATGTTTGTATGTTACAGAAATGGAATTATAACTTTAAGTATGTGTTCAGTCTCAGGCCAGTAACAAATCAGTTCTTTGAATCCAGTGCTGATTAGTGCAATTTTTAGCAGCATTGCAGAACTTGACATTTCATTATTGAGTCATGCTAAACATTTTCTTGGCTTTTGCTATAAAAATAGAAAAGAGAAAAAAAAAAAAAAAAGAAGACAGAGAAGGATGCTTTTATGCATATGACATGCAGCCCTGGGGAGGATGCAAATCTGGGATGAAAACTAATTGCTTATTCCTTTGTTGCGTAGCCTGAACTATGGAGCAGAACTGACCAAAAGGAAAGCTATGCTTTATGTAAACCAGTAGTGATTACTCCAGAAAGCTGTCATAAAAGCAGTACCATTAAAGGGACATTTTAAAAAATGATCCTTCAGACCTTAGAGAGCAGACCTTATTGCGTTATAAATGTGTTTTGATGGATCTTCTTTGATAGGTAGATAGAGGGAAAAGGATGATGTAATGTAGCTAGTGGAATGGAAAAGCAATTATATTTCATGTGAAAGGTAAAATTCACTGTACTTTCCACCTCAGAAGATTGCTAAATATGGTTATATGAATATAAGCAATTAACACAATAATATTAAAAAAGGTTGGGTTTTTTTGTTTCTTTTTGAACCCTGTGTGCTTATCTTCAGAAAGATAAAAGAATTGTAGTATCTAAATTGTAGGCATACACATTGTGCATTAAATCAGTTTTGTGTGAGCCTGTCTGCTCAAGGACAGTTTAAAGGACAGGATTGAACATGGCAGTCACCAGTGATTTTCCTCCTACAACAGGGAGGCAAACATCTACATGTAATAGCGTTTTAGCCATTTAGGTTAATTGTCTTGGTAAAATATTTCCAATATACACTTGGTAGCACTTGAATTCAAATAGCTTCGTTTTCCATATCTTTAGTAATTCCATCTTTATGAAATGTTAGGCTGAACTCAACCAAAATGACCTTAAAAATACAAATACTGTGTAATGGATCTGTAAAATGAATACAACACAAATAATTAGTGTTGGAACTGAGAAGGTAATTGTGTGTGTCTGCAAAAACTTTTAGTATTTCATTACAGGCCATTGGAAAGGTAAATACACAAGTTTTATACCACTAACTTTATGATGATATGTATAAACTGAAATGAACACGTTGGAGTTCCATGTTTTAAGCAAATGTAATTATTGATAATATAAAATAAATGAAATAATTATGTGTTTGTCATGGTTTAACCCCAGCCAGCAGCCAAGCCCCACGCAGCTGTTTGCTTGCTCCCACCCCAGTGGGATGGGGACGAAGACCGGAAGGCTAAAAGTGAGAGAACTCATGGATTGAGATACAGACAGTTTAACCCAGAAATAGGGAAAGCACAAGGAATTCATTCCCTGCTTCCTGTGGGCAGGCAGGTAGGTGTTCAGCCATCTCCAGAAGAGCAGGGCCCATCACAAGTCATAGTGACTTGGGAAGACAAACACTGACACTCCAGATGTCCTCCCCCTTTCCTCTTTCTTCCCCCCTCTTCTTATAGTGAGCATGATGCCATGTGGTCTGGCGTGTCCCTGTGGTTCGTGGGGGTCACCTGTCCCAGCTGTGTCTCCCAGGCACCCCCAGCCCCCTCTCCAGTGTGTCTGTACAAGGAGCAGAAAGGACCTTGGCTCAGTGTGAGCCCTGCTCAGCAATAAAAAACATCGCTGTATTATCAACCTGTGTTCAGCACAAATCCAAACACAGCCACTGTGCAGAAAATTAACTCTACCTCAGCCAAAACGAGCACAACATTACAGATTTCTGTTGTTTATAGGAAGGCAGTATTTCATATTTTAAGCTGACAGGTGTTCCTGAGTTCCAGATGGCATTTCAGAATTACGTAGGTTGTCTAATCATCAATAAGGGGCTTATATGGAGAAGCAATTAATACCATGATTATTTTCCTTATGAGTCAGTAGGTGTGTCATATGCACATAGTGCACATAGTGTGTGAAAAATCAAAATGACTTCTGCTCTGTTATATATTTTACAGAAAGAAAGATGCTGAAAAAAAGATTCTTTACAGTTATGTTGATATGACTTATTTTGAGTATATTAAGAATGTAATTAAAAAGGGAGAGGATTTGATCAAGAGGTTTCAAAACTGTGGAAAAAAAAGTGGAATATTAATATTCTTTGTAGCTGGTTTTTGCATTGTATTTCAAAGGGAAACAATCATCCAGTTTATTGAAAACACTGAGCAAATATCAGGACAGAGAATAAAAGTAGCCAGATATGAAGAAAATTATATAAACAGAAAGATAAAAAAAAAAAGTTGTAGTTTTCAATGTAAAATGAAAATTTCTGTTTTACCAGTTTTGGTTTGTCCACTCGAAATATATTAGGTACAGATATCATACTAGTGATCAATGAACCTACCAAGGGACAGACAGTGAGACGTATTCTTTGCAAGTATGTAATGCTTCCCTGTTGTCCTAATTTCCTGTTTCCTAATGTATATTTATTGTTATGCTAATATTTAATTTACTGTAGTGATCAACACAGATGATCTTTAGTAAATGTTTGCCCAGTATCCAAGTAGTTTTTATGATGTATGCAACGGTGTCTTTTAAGAGGATATGTTTATTTTCCTCTTGTAGTAAGTACATATAATACCTGTATAGATAACATCAAATCAGATATTGTCATCTGGACTTCAGTCTACCTTGTTGTCATCCAGATGAATATGGAATATGTCCTAATTCTGTCATCTAGAAATGTACTGAAGTTCTACAAGAGTATGTCACTGTTAGCACATGCATATTTAAAGAGGTGTGTCGTGCCTTTGTCCAGATCCATCTTTGAAAGTCGTTCATTTCCTTTTCCTCTCCACCCAGTCATCTACAATATGATGAAAGCATAGACAGTTTATAAGAACTGTACCTAAAAAGACACAAAAACATCTGTCATAAAATGGTGCTTCTCAGCCTTTCTAGAAGTGTATTTTGTCACCAGTTAAGTTATTCTGAGATATGGAAGGGCAGTGCACAGTTCTGGGAGGTGGCTGGTTAAGGATCAACCTCTTTGCGACTTCTTATGAATTATAGTTAGGGCTGTATCATAGCTGAAGAGGGTGACTTTGGAAAGCTTTCCAGGACTCATTTTTATATTGGAATATCCTGACGTTTATTGGAATATTCTGTGTGGTGAACATTATCAATACATAGGTGGAAAGGGCACTTAAGGCATTTGGTTTTGGTTTCTAAGTCATGGGCCTTTTTATTCCTTCTAACCAATACATTTAAAATTCGTGACAACAACTGTAGTCTCACTTTATACTCTGATAAGCAGATTGTTTATCTGAGGATTGAAAATCCATACTCCAGGACTCATGATGACCTTCTTCCTTTGTGACTACTTACCAAAAAGTAATGTTTTTGAAGATGGTTTATTTCCTTTTATTTTGTTCAACTTCAAATGCATATTTTCAGTGCAATGCAATGTAAAGCATGCAGAAGATGACTCTGCTGTCTGCTTTTCTGTACTTTCCACTGTGTTTGAACTTCTAGTATGAAGAGACAAATATAGTAACAACTGTGTTTATAAGACTTTCATAAAATAGATTTTTTTCCTGTGAAATACTTGCAGCTTCTGCTGCTGCATGGTGAAGGTCATTCCAGCATTCATTTGGAAAATGTAAGAGATGAAAAAAAATCATGGGTTGAATAGAGTTGCTGGGCCTAGGCTCTAAGGAGCTTGTGGTTTCCATATAAAAAGCTTTGACTTTTTCTTACTACTTTATCTAAGATACTTTATTTCTTCTACTGTGTGTTTGCTGGTATTTTATTACTGTAGGGAAATAAATTTTAGATCAACTATTGTGTGATGACTATGTAAAACAATAAGGTATTGCAAATATTATGAAAAAGAGAGTGGAATGTTAGCTTGTTTATGACACGTTTATTGCACTCTGATTATAGCTTCACTGAAATATAATTCCACTGGCTTCTCCAGCATTGCTCTTAAATTAGGCTGGCAGAAAAAAACCCAGTACATTTATTCTTACATATCTTTGTCAAAGTTGTACGATGTAAAATTATTGCAAGGTGTTAATATACATTGGTGTGATGTGAAAAAAGACAAAGTTTGTACCTTAATGTTTTTTATCAATCTGTTATTTCCTATCATTATCTATTCACACGGGTGAAATTTCTTAAATTGAATGACTTGGCACTTCTGTAGTGCCTTACAGCTCTGAAATGCTGTGTTGAAGATTTATTTTGGCACAGAGCAGTCCATGAGGAAGGTAGATGAGTAAGCATTACTATCCCTATTTTACAGATGGGGAAGCTGAGGCACAGAGATTAAGTGACTTTTCCAAGGCCCACAGCAAGTCAGTGGCAGATCCAGGATTAGCGCTCGGGGTCTTCCTGGATCCCTCTTCCATGCTTTAAGCAGTAGACCACAGTATTCACTGGATTCAGCAAGCAACTCATTGCCATAATGGACAGTTCCAAGGACTTGCACATGGTCAGTGTGTCCACACATTTGTTTGCAGACTGCTGCAGTATGTCTGTAGAGTTTCACTACTCTAGTCCTTGCAGATTTGTGCCCTATGTAAAATTTTGTAGCTTCATAATCTTCAAATGCGGTAAAAGGAAGAAGTGTTAAAATTCTGACAGAAATGTGGCATGGTAATGAAGAGCATTTAAGTTTTTGTGCCTTATTCTGAACCTGCTGAAACTGATGGACCAAACTGCTGTGGATTCATGGCTTTGAGGATGTGGAGTTTAGTTGGCACAAATTCTATGTTATGGTTAGTCTTGACTATACCTTGAGTTTCAAACTCTAATTTATTGCAGCGCTTAGAAGTAATAAGTTTGTAGTTTTCCTGAAATTATAATAAAAAGCAGAGCATTACTAATTGAAATTAGGTTTCCAGTCTCTATCCATCCAGGGAAAAGTGGAGTGGGATCTGTTTTTACTTGTGTTGTAATAGTCCTCATAGCCCAGTTAGTTTAAGCACTAAACTACAAATTAACCTTTGTCTCACCTCTCCTCTCCTCCAAGGGGCAGTACAGGAATCAGAAATTACTGCTAGAGTAAATGCAGTATAACTCTTGTACTTGTAAATACGAGGTGGCTTTCATGCTGCTCCCTGGGAAGTCAGCATGTTCAGTGCAAGGCCTGTTTAATTGGACAAGTGAATTGCTAACAACACAGTACTCCCAATTAAGTTGGTTTTCCCTGTAATATTAATGGAATATACCCACTTCTGAGAATGAGGCAAGGCTGAGACCTGCTGTGACATTACAGGAAGAGGAGGCAGAGAATTAAAACAGTGCCAGAAGCTGAAAATTGAACACTGTCCAGCAATTTAGTATTTTCCCCACTTTAAATTTTCCTTAACATTGCTTCCTTTCTGATGTGAATGTCTTATGCTAGAAAAGTGTTATTTATGATATGGCTCTAATACTTGGCCTTTGACATCCTGCCTAATCACTCGCCCAGGGGCATGGCATTGTTATGTCTAACTGCTTTAAAAAATGGATTCATTTTAGTAAAATAGTCAGATGGTTGGTGCTAAGTTATACTTTCTGGTACATTCTAATGGGTTATTAGCCAATTCTAAATTATTAAAATACAAAACAGTTTCAATAGAAGCCCATTTCTTATTGTCATGTTTTAGTTATGTACTAATCTGTGGGAAAGCTCTAATAAAGACATTTTAACATTTGGTCTTTCTTTCTTTAACAGCCCAGAATCTTGGTGGTAACACATTTGTAGGATTTTTCTATGTAAGATAGCTACAACATGACAGCTATTTTTAAAAAAGAAAGGAGCCTGCAATAAAAACATCCAGAGTGCACCACATCCAGCTATATAAGTGAATCTTTTTTCCTGGGTCATCTGATCTTTAAGGAGAGGTGCTCAAAGACTTTAATTTCTTATTATATTGCAGTGTGTGCTATATATAGATGCGTATTTATCATGTAACACAGGTATTTAAGTCCCTTTGCTTCAGACTTGCATTAAGATACCAATTTAACATGCTGAAATCAAGTTGTTCTAGTTCTAATATTACTTACTAAACCCCCTCTTCTAATGACAAATAAATATATTAATTAATACTTTTGTTTAACGGATCATTTTTCATAATAATATAATGGAAATTACTCTTTTATGTTTTGAAATGTAGGCTGTGTTTAGCAGCTGGATTTTTTCACAAGTGATGTCAAACTTTAAGTGAACCAAATACTCATTTTAGTGCAGCATCTAGTGTCTTGTCCTGAACTCCCAAAAAGATTTTTCTGTTTAGGGAAAGGCATTGGTTTTGTCATTTCTTCATGTCAGAAATGACAAAATCTGTCATTTCTGTTCCTTACCTAGCCTGAGTATAATACACTAATTGATCATGTAGTACATTTACAGCGCAGTAGAGAGTACAGTTAAAATGTGTGTATGACTACAGGATAAAATTAAACATGAAATATATGTTCCTGAGGAACAATAGCTTTTCTGTTTTCTGCTACTAGTGTGTGCTGCCTGCCTTTATACTAAATTCAGCTTGGTGTTTTTAAAGAAAAGAAAAGGCTCTGCAATTCACCTTAAAGTGAAGCCAGTTGTTTTCATGGTGTTAGTTTTATTTCTTACCATACTGTCATTGAGTATTATTGTCTAGCTTTGCCAAAGTATAAGGAGTCTGAGTAATAATAATTAGGAAATTCTGCATGTAGTTCAAGATCCTGCTCTAAAGACAAAAATGTAAATCCAACCCCTTTCTTAAGGCGTACAAGAATAAAGCTGCTTTGATTAGACATTTCTTCTCTCATTTGTTTCATTGTCCTATTGGCTCATGTTTCTCTTGGTTTCTAGTAAGCAGTGTTTATTCTTCATCTTGCAGGTTTTACCAGGATAAGTTTTGCATGTCAAAGTTAGCTGTAACCATACCTCAGTAAAAACTGACACATAAGAAATAGATTTAATAAGTAAAATGAAATTATTTAACCCTTTTTTTGTTCTTGAGTTGGAAAAGTTAAAAATTAAATATTAAAAATATCTTTGTTTTATAGTTATGTACAATCTTGCCAGTAGTTTCCAAATGAAAAGTAGCTTATCTGCCCTTTTTTCTGTTTTGCAGAGAAATGATGAAGAGGCTGTTGTGGATAGAGGTGGAACTCGCTCCATTCTCAAGACACATTTTGAAAAGGAAGATCTAGAAGGTGATGGATTATTTTTCTGTGCTTTATGTTGTCACTTTCTTCTGAAAGTATTGAAATGTAATTCCAATGTGTAAACTTACTGATTTGAGCAGGGATGCAAAGACACAAAAGAGTAGAATCTCAACATTTATTTTAAAAAGAGAAATACTGTTTTCTTCTCACAGCAGTGTCCAGAAAGGAAGGAGTTTGCTAGTTTTTGGTTATCTATGGTCAAGTCCTGTGAAGATGCATGTGTGACTTGAGATATAATATTAGATATTTAGACTTTTTGAATATGCAAATGCAAGCGGGACTGCTGATTTAATACTTTTAAAGGCTTCTGCATTTGCATTACAATCCTCATGTATTTGTCTAGCTACATCTTCAGCTGAAAAAAAGCATTATGCAGTGTCAGAGATTGGATACATATTTGCTGATATCCACCGCAGAAACCACCACTAACTTGACCATGTAGAAGAACATGAGAAATTGTGAGAACTGTTTAGATATTGGTCTAATGAGTCACTTCCATTTCTGTTTGTTTAGTGTACCCCAAACTTTGGTTACTACTGTACTTAAACTCTTGTATTGAGTTGTGTGAGCCTCCAAGTCATAGTTACGATGAAAATGAGTTTCTGTTGTACATATTCCTTTCCTGAGAGTGGAACTGGCTGATTTTGTTAGCTTCTTGTAGTGAGACACATAGTGGGTTCCTGTCCCTGTCGCACAGATCCACATGAACTAGCCCAAAAGAAATACTAAGATCAACATGCTGCATCTGAAAAGTTCCCTGCTTCAGGCCTAAATACAGGTATCTCCATCTGTGCAGGAACTTGAGATTTCTAAATGCCTACCCTTGATTACTTCAGAATTTTATTTTCTTTTTTCTCTGTCTGTATGAACTTTGTGTTCTCTGATACATGTTGGCCATATTGATGATTTAATTGAAATACCAACATTGCATAGGAACTCTCTGTTACTGCTTCCTTCAGTAGTGCCTCCCTCTAAAAGGAGATATAGCTGCATTTGAGAGGGGCCTGGCTGTGTCTGTGTGAAGTTGTCTTTCACAGAAGGATATTAGATGTTGTGCAGTGTGGCATGTATGAGGTAGGTAGCTCTCTACTCAGTCTGGGGGAAATCTGTGTGTGTGTGAGGATAGATCTCACGTAAGATGTTTCAGGGTGGCATTTAGAGTTTTGTTGTCTCCAGGGGTAAGGTACCAGTGGGTCAGGTGGGCAATGCCAGTTTTGGGCTTAGGTACAAAACCTCCTATCTTGAATCTCACATTTAATCTGTGGTCTTCAGTCCCTTGATCGCATCCTTGATCAAAGAGAAACCATTGTATCTGGTGTTCTTAGAGAAGCACCCCAGAGAAGAGTGGGAGCTCCCTGTCTCTTTTTCTCCTTGTTACTGACTCAAAGAGCTCTTGTAGGGTGAGTCTACCCACAAAAATATCCTTTTGCTGAGTCATTTTATTGATGATGGTAAGGTGGCATTTTAAAAATGGACAGCTTTCTGCAGAATGACATCTTTAAGCTCAGTTGCATGAGTAGACTCAAGCATTAAGGTTGTCAGAATTACTGTGATGTTCTGCATGTGACTACATGGAACATAATTTGAGAACTGTATTTAATTATTTTTTCCCTACCATCCTATATATGTAGAGTTGCTCCTGTGAAGTATCAGTGAAAATATTATTTCAAAGATCTGCTCTCAGGTTGTTATCAATAGAAATTGGAACATGGCAGTGATACTCCCACAATCTTTCCATCAATTTAAATGGAATTAAATTTATAATATTGAAAAATTCTGCAGCTATCAAATAAATCTGCTTTTATTAAAAATAAAATCCTATTGGTTTCAAAATGCTCTAAGAAAACAGTTTTTCAGTGTAGAATCAATCCTCCATGATGCAGTTAGGTTTCTCAGATAAATTTCATGCTCACTCTAAGTTCAGATCAGTTTGTCTTTAAATATATAATCACTACATTCAGAAATACCAAGTGACATAATTAGTTTGGAAGAGACTTCAGATTTTAATATTCATGTGCTGTTAATAGCATGTCCATTTGTTTTGCAGTACATCTAGCCACTTCTCCCCCTGTAAACAGAGAATGTGACTCACAAATACCTGTCTTATTCACTGATATTATTTTGGGTTCTGATGAAAAATGTACCTTTTTCCTAATGACATAACAACTGTGAAATGTAAAATTAAATAATCAGGTGCTAATTGCATACCTTAGAAAAATAGTATAACCAGACTATTAATATGTATTATGTAATTTGCTTTTTGACAGATATTTAATTGGGTTTGTTTTAAAAATGTAGATTGCTAGTTACTGAATATTCTAGTGAAGACTAGCTTTGCCAGGGTGTAAGTTTCAATGGCACCATGTCAGCAACATTTCAAAAATTTCAATTCATATTAAGAATTACAGGTTTTAATCTGAACATCACTATTCAATTTCTTCTTATTAAATCTTGTAATTGTTAGTATTTTGTCTTTTTTGAAATTTTTATTTTCCACTATCAACATTTGAATTTCAGAAATACTGATTTAAATGTGCACTAAAATTTCCATCTGAAATTTCAAAGCCAAGCAAATTTCTGGACTTGCATATTTTAGGCAGTCCTTGTGCAAGTATATTGCAAGTACATTTCTTGTTGAAAGCATGAAGATGTGATGATTAATCCTGCCTGGAAGAACAGACACAGGAATAGATTTTTGCGTCAGTCTCTCTACATCAGTATTTTCTTTCCCTGAGCAGTATAGTAAAACTTTGGTAACATAAGACAAGAGCTGCAGTATTTATGGGAACAGAAGAGATGTGGTGCTGATCTTAATGCCAGTAATGATACTTGCAGTAAATACTTCACATTGCATCTTTTTATTCTAAGTTTTGTAGTGCTTCAGACATGAATTGTTTGCAGACCTTTAGCATTCAGATTTTCAGCATGAATTATTTTTCTACATTGTTAATTTTTTGTGAGTTGTAAGGTCAGGATCAGTCACTAATATTGAATTTGTCATTTGTCTGACTGTTGCATTGATGGAGGGACTGAGAAAGCATTTCTAAAAGCAAAGAAAATATTATCTTCCCTGGTTTTAATCACCTGTTTTACATGTAATCTTACCATATGTGTACAGAAAAAAATCCTACTGATTAAAATATGTTCTCATTTTTATCAGTGTTGGAATTCCTAAATGAGAATTGGGCACTGATTCTGGATGCTCAAGTATTTAATTGCAAAAGGACAGGTTGTACATGTACCTGTACTGAGGGCAGCTAGGCAAGTTTTCGTGGATAGATGCGCACATCAACAGTTGCTCTCAGTTTATTCTGTGGGGTTGTCTCTGACTGGCTGCCACTGCTTCAATGTATGGTCAGTAAGAACAGTTTTCTGATGAAATGGATATACTTACTCTTTATCTCATAGGTCAAAAATACTTGGATTGCTCTGGGCTGCAGATCTCAGGTTCTCTCAGGTCATGTGCTGAGACATCTGGACTGTTTAGGTATGCAAGTGGATTGACATTAAATACACTTTGGCCAAGGTCTTTTCCTTGTGTCCAGCATGTTAGCTGAGGGGAAAAGCGACCATTCCATGGCTGTTCTTTTTGGAGGTGCTGAAGTGCATATTGAGGATTTCTGTGAGAGTATTTCAGAACTGCAGTGGGTATTACTGGTTTGAGAAGCAGCTTCAGCAGGGCGGAGATCAGACTGTCAGGTGAACGTCCCTGCATGAATCAGGGATGAATTCTGGCTCTGTTGGAGAAAATTGCAAAATGATCCTTGATTCAGAGAAGTCAAGATTTTGCTTAAGCTTTTTATGTTTCATTCATTTAATCTGCTTAAGTGGCATGGGAAAATTTGCCTCAGGGGAAATCAAATTTGCCACATTTTATATCTCTGAGGACACTGTATCCAGTATATGTGTCACTGTACATCAGAATACGCCTCCTGACGCTTTTGACAAAATTCAGATTACGTGGATTGCTTACTGAAAGTCACAAAAAACCTTCAAGCTTTATTAGAATATAAATATGACTAGGACAACACAGAATGATGCAGAAGCTGAGACTTTAAACTTAATAAACCAAAAATTAATTTTAAATTTTGTAGAGATTTTTTTGTAATTAACAGCCTGCATGAAGAATAATTTTGATAGTTGATGCTGAACAAAAAAAGTTAAATTCCAGAGTATTTAATTATTATAATTTAAAAATAGTTATTTTTTTTTTTTTCTTTTTAGGTTTGTTCTAGCTTGTGAAAATTATTTAAAAATTATTTTAATGAGATTTTGATTATAATCTGTTAGGGTTCATATACGAAGAACCTCGTTGTGATTTAATGCTAAAATGTTATTACTCAGTAGAAATTTGAGTGGCTGAAGTTTTTTAAGTAGCCTTTTATTCTCAGAGACTGGACCTTTTTTGTAGAAATAACATCATAGCACACCTGTCTGCCACTGACATTTTTTACCTGAAAATTAATAGGACCTAGCAGCTCATAGGACTGAAAGAATATAAATTTTAATAACCTGGCCTTGATTCACCCATGCCTCAAGGTAGAAGCAAGTCAGAACTGGCTCTGCTTGGTCAGACAGGAGCATCAACCAAGATTTCCCTTCCCTTTGGCTCCGAGGATGCTACAGCCTACTGCAAATAATTTGTTACCATGTCAATACAAATCTCCTGCTCCAGGCTTCCTTGTCTGTGCTTCCCTTGGGTGCCCTGCTCATCCTGATGTTAACTCTGGCCTCGCTTGTGCTCCTTGTGGCAATGTGTGCTGCCCTTAGATGGGAGCAATAAAAGCTCTGGAAGCAGAGTTGGAGAATGATTTGGCTTAGTCTGTACCTGAAAGGTTGCTCTTTCATTTTGTTACCTACCAGGTCTCACATACTCAAGCTTGTTCCATCTGTGATTCCTAAGGCACATGTTTCTGTAGCGCCTCTCATCTAGTTTTGTTTCTTTTTTCCTATGTAATTAGGAAATAATTCCTTGAGATCTTTCTCCTTTTGTCTCAGCAGTCACCTGGTTTGATCTCTTTGCTCCCCTTGTCCCTCCTCAGCAGTTTCTGTGTTAGTGGGAAGGTGGTTCACCTTGAAGATTCATTAATAATTCTGAAGGATATGTTCACAGAATCTCTTTGAAATGATGAATAATGAAATAATGGAAGCAAAAAAGTGCCACAATGTTGGTTGAACACCCCAGCCTTTAGCTGATGATAAGGTTTGGTTGTGAATTTGGTTAGAATTTGCTCTGAGCTTCACAGACAGGAAATGTTTTCAGTATTTGTAGGGACTAATATTTTCAAATACTGTACTTTGTGAAATCTCAGATGAAACTGACAATTTGCCATTATTGGTGAAAGCTGCTAAATTGCAGCATCAGAAGACAGAAACATTCCTTTTTTAACATATAGTTGTACTAGTACTGAGGTTGCTTTTTTTGTTTTTTTTGGCTTGTTACTTATTTAGAAATATAGATCAAATTCTTCCCTCCAATAACCACAGCTTCACTCTCTGTCAGTGGAAAGAGTTGTGTATCTGAGCAGGTCCTTTTTATTCAGTGTCTGCCGGCCTTTTTTCTTTTGTCTGACAAGGTCCTGATTTCATGATAGAACCATACATACAACACTTCTGGATTCCTCTAGAGGAATTTAGGAAATTTGAAATGTAAGTACTGGTAAAAAAATACTCTTTAGCCCACCTACAATCTGGAAAAATCTTTTGTTAAAATGCAAGATTTTTTTGGGGAGGGCAATGAATCAGTGAGGCTCTTTAAAAGATCTTTAATGATTTCGGTGAGATGCTCTTATCCTCCATATTCAATGTGTCCTTAATGTTATCTTGGGTCAGGGAATTTTTTTTTTTTTTTCCTATATAATTTCTGTTGTAATCTACTCTAGAATATAAATTACATGTATAATCTAAAAAATATTTTGAAGATTTTCTTGTCAGTTCCTCCAAATTATGGCACAGCAAAAAGGTGAAAAATGGGTTTTGGGGAAAACATAACCACAAACAGCAGTGTAAACTGTTGATTTAGGAAGGATTGCTTTTGTCCTTTCTGCTTTTTCTCCAGCTCTGTCTCCCTGCTGCACTACAGTAACGAATCATGAGTCATGTACTCTCTACTCCTACACAATTCACCATAATCACTTTCTTTCCTGTAAAGAAAATGGCAATTTTTTTAACCCTACATGGACTGATGGTTTTCTGTCTCTACCTCACTGTTCCTTTTTGAGAGGATGAAAAATTGCATTTGGTTCAGCTCTAGCTGTCAGTGCATACGAGAGACGTCAAGGGCCTGAGTGTTTTCCAGAGGAGGGAGAAACCCCTCTGGTCCTGCTGAGGTCAGCAGTCAGCTGAGACTTGGCTTGAGCCTACTGGCAAAGTATTCTCTCTCAAGGCATCTTGCCTTTGCAATGTGTTTCCTCAGCAGGTCAGAAGCCTGCCTTTACTCTTTCTGGAGATGTTTCAAGACCCATCTTTCCTTGATCTGCCCCTTCCCTCCACACCTATAAGCAGGGATCTGACAGCCTTGGTGTCAGCAGGTGTCTCAGGCAGATTCAGATAATCTCAGGTGGAAAGCAGCACAATCACATGTACCCGAGCATCTGGTGCTCATGGATGTTTAGATCCAGGATAGTCATTTTTGTACACAATTGGCACCAACTTGACTGATTAATTAAGAAGCTCTAAAGTACCTACTTGAGTTCCACATCTCTGGTGTAACATGAATACCTGAAAGAATTTCCATGCAGAGAGGCTCTTCTCCATGGTTTATGGTGTGTTTAATTTATGTTACAATTTTTAAAGTCAGAATTGGTTAAGATATCAGTGAGCCATAGGATTTATCTGGTCTTCCTGAGTTTTTCTATTAACCTTACATTACCATCAGTAGTGTTTTATCATAGAAGAACCAGGATTTTTTTTCTTGCACACTCTGAACCCACCGTGAACTCAAATGTTGATTTATTCGAGATGTGCTGCATGGAAAACGAAACATGAACACATGCATTAGTATTTTCTGTGTTAGGACTTAGGAGCAAATAATTTTTAAAAACAGACCCACTGAGAAAATACAGTAGTACACAAAGATTATTTACAATGTGAAAGCTTATTAAAGAAATGCAATGTACTGAATTTATCTGCTCTGAATGACTTTTATGCAATTGTTATAAATTGTGGGAAATTGTAAAAAGAGTGTTTTTAATAAAAGACTGCTCTGAACCAAATCGCACATAGCTGGGGAACAAAACCCGGAATATAAAGTTAGTTCAAATGGATGCTTTTATAGCATAAGAAGCTTGTGTTACCTTCAAAGCATTAAAACACTCCTTGAGGTAAATTATTTAAAGATTGAAGAAACAATAACCCTTGTTATAAAGCATTGTTTTTTAATTTTTACAGGATTACATTAAATCCAGATGATACCATAAAATATTTAAAAGGGTTCCGATTAATTATGATTAACTTTGAGACAGATGAAAGTGCATATAACCATGTGGAAAAATCAGGATCTCCCCTAAACTTTTGAAGAAAAAAAGTACTGTGCTGTGTGTATCTTCAGTTTGTGGAGGTATGAATTTATTGCCCTAGAAAAGACAGATATGAAACATACATTATTAATATGAATACATCTTGCAGAGACATCTCTCAGAATAAAATTTAAGTAAAAGTTTGGGGTTGCTGAGTTTCAAAGGAGAAATTATTCCTTACACTTATATTTATTCTAAGAACCCCATAGCAGATTAATAATCCAAAAAAACAGGTTCAGAATAGCAAGTGTTTTCTACATATCAATTGAGAATGACAGAAGTGACATCTAGAAATGGTTTTCAGAACCTGGCGTTATAGATCTTTAAAACCAGAAGCTTACCATAGCTACCTATTTTATGCATTAAGTGAATGGAAAGAAAAAGAAATGTAGTGGGATTTCTAAAGCTCTGAAAACACATAACCCATTATAATTTATGGTGCTTGATAACTTAGGTACTTCTGGAAATCCCATTACAATTATTTGAGTGATGTGACATTTCAAGGGAAAATGGAGACGGAGAGTAAGGATTTGTAAGTGTTTCCCTTAATTTAGTGGAATTAAGATATTTTTAATGGAATGCTAAGAGTACAGAATTTTTTTGCCCCAGTGCCTCTCATTCTTTCAAAAACACTTTTGACATAGAAATCACACTCATTTGGTAGAGAGCAATCTGTTATGTTCACCTCTTAAACCACGTGCCAGTTCTATGTGAGAATGGTTGTTAGGTTGTACCTGATGTCAGTGGTTTGTACCCTGATGTAATCTACAGTTGTTACTATATTCAAAGACACATATTTAGTGTATTTGTAGCCTTGCCAAAAGAATGAGAAATTATGATCTAATTGAGTTAGGTGCTGTGAAAATATATGGCAGAGCAGAATTATTTTACAATATTTGAGGAATATTCAGTCATTTTTAGTTGGCATCCTGATGACATAAATAGTAAAAGACACAAAAATTTCTTGAAGATAAATTAAAGAGATGCCCATATACAATCAGTTATCATCTATAAGGATATCCTTGATAGTGGATATCCTGGTTAATCCTGACTTCACTCAATTACAGATGGCCTTTTTAGAAATTTCACTCAGTTTTTCCTGAGATCTGCCCTGCTCTGTCCATGTTTGACCTTGTAGTCTTGGCAAATTTAGAGAGCTGTCTGGAAAGTCTTGTTTAATAATGCCTTGGACAATTTGTACAGAAAAACGTACATTCTGGGCTGTAGTTCATATTACCTACCATGAAAAGGTTACTTGAAGTAAGGTAATATAGTAATTTGATTTCTTTTGTATTTCCTCTTTATTTTTTTTCTGCTTCTATCATTCATTGTCATTTTGTCAGCAATTTAAAATTCATTACTCCTTTGTTCCCTGATGGTCTTTTTGTTTGCTCTACAGTTGTGATCTTTTAATAAAGCAGAACTACTTAACTGTCAGATTTTTTGCTTTTTTCTTTATGATTTTTCTGTAGAAAACTATTGCTTTTCTGCTGTCAGTTTCTTTTCCTCTTATTTGTCTGAATCTTGTTACAAGCACCTACCATTCTCTGTGTGTTTAATGAAATTATGCCTAGATAACTCAGTAGGTTCACACAGAAAGGGTGAAATCCACTTTGCTTTTTCCTGATGTGTGTTTCAGTTTTCAGGTTCCTGTTTTGTTTTGTTTCGTTTTGTTTTTTTCAGTGTAAACTGATTGTGTCTGTATAAGGAAAATTGCTGTGGCATTCAGGCACACACACATGAATGTTCTGGCACTGTATCCCAGTGTACTAAATAAAGAATAGTCTGGACTCAAGTACTGGTTTCAGCCCTGGAGATTAATTGAGATGTGAGTCTCAATAAGCATTTCCTGATGCAGGTACAATCTGATCATTGATGTGGGAGAAAACTAGGATAAGCATGCCCACTTCTATCACAAAGCAGCAGGAATGTACTTAGTTACTAAATTAAAAAAGCAATCTGTTTGCACCTCTGGAAATTACTGAAGTCTTAGGAAGGGTAGACCCTTCCTTTCAAAATGTTGTTTTATTTTTTCTTCTATCCAAGAAAGGGGATAAGGAAATGTAAAGTACTACGTTATTCACGTCCTTCAGTATTTTTAATTAATTTTTCCTAGGGTTATGCACTACTCATTGCAATGTGTTTGAAATAGACAAAAGGCAGTTCTCTTTAAACCTTTTATTGGGTTAAATGTGATAAGCAAGAAGAAAAAGGTATTTAATAAATAAATAAATATTTTTCAACTTGTGGGCATTGTTTTAGGAAAATCTCCTGACTCTACAACAACAGTCTCTCAAAAATTGATGCCTCTGCTTTCTAGTCTCCTCTACATGGATCAAAGTTAGGGAAGTAAACAGTGTGGTGTCCAGAGTCTTTTCTCCAGCTTTTTTAGCTCTGCCTCTGCAGGGAATTCCTGTCAGTGTTGAATTTCTTTGATGTTTTGTGACACATGCTGCCTTGTTGTTTTTTCTGTCTACTCTGGAGGCTCCATTAAATTAGAGATCATGTGCTGCCTTTAGTATTCTTGACCTTTTTCAGGTGGTTGACACTGCTGAATCATTACAGCAAAGCAGCAATTATCCATGAGCTGTGTTATGTTCATTTCAAGGAGAAAATAATGTTATGTGAGATGAGTAATCTGAGCTATGTCTTTCTGCTGAGTAAATGGAGGAGACCTGCCTGTAGTGAGTCATGATTCCTTCCCCATTTGTTCTGGTTAGTGATTCTTTCTGCACATTTCTACTGTGCTCTCCCCTTTCTAAATGCTTTACTGTGTTCTGATCCTGTTAGCCCACATAAGAGACCTAAATATTTTGGGCTTGATCAGCAACATAAAATTTGTCAGGCTTGAAGGCAGCAGGCGTGCAATATGTAACTTCTTATGTATTTAAAAAAATAAAACAGAAGAAATGAAATCACCCTAAGATACCAGCAGTGTATTTATGATGTGAACATGTAGAGTTGTATAGGGATTTTGTGCTCTTGCTTACTTAGTGTTTTATTGTATTTTTGATTTATTTCTTTTTTTGTTTTGTTTTTTTTTTATTCAGTGAATTTCCCACAAGAATTCTGTCAAGGTTTGGCTCACAAATAGGAATGAGTTTGGTAAAGTTCTTGTGCACACAAAGCAAACAGCAACTTTACCAAATGTTCAGTCCAAAGAGATCCATGTGTCTCTTTATGTTACTGTTTTGGAAGACGTTTAACGGAACACCTGTCTGGCTTTAATGCAAGTTCACATACAAAGATGCAAATTTGAAGGAAAAGAAATAAATCTGCCACTGCATCATAAGGACTTTAGTATTGGGATTTCTTCCTGTATCCAAGGGGTTGTGTATCTGTGATGCTTAATTATCAGTATTTAAATCAATACTGTTCCGACTATTACAGTTAGAATAATCAATATTATACAACTTCAAAATTATAATAAGCATGATACCACTGATGCTACTAAGGATGTTTATATTTTTGTTATGTTGCTCCTTGGTCAAAGGAATCTTTTTTTACCTTTAGGCCATCGAACATTGTTCATTGGTGTTCACGTGCCCCTTGGTGGAAGAAAAAGTCACCGACGCCATCGGCACCGTGGGCATAAACACAGAAAGAGAGATAGAGAGCGAGATTCAGGACTAGAAGATGGGAGAGAATCTCCTCCTTTTGGTAAGACAAATTTTATTTTTAGATAGGTCTTTAAATAATAAATGTCATCATGATTATGCATACTCTGTCCTGTTACCACTTGGACATGATTAGTAGCAGGGTCTTGGAGAATCCACCAGAGCCTCTGCTGGTGATTCTTTCCTTTGAACAAATCCACTGAAGGGCAGCAGCCAGTGGCAGTTAGTACATGAGAAAGCTCAGTAGTTTCCAGCACTGAAGGAGTTCTGTGGGAGGCCATTCTCACAGATTGCAGCCACCACTGAGAGGGGAAGTGCTTTATGGCACCAGCTCCCCTCAGGGTAGGCTCTGGAATATTTACCCCTAAAACATAGAAGAGTTGTGGTCCTTTACAATTAGTTTTGCAATAATGTTGATGTTACTGAAGATGCAGCATTTTATCAGATTCAAAGCATGATCTAGGTTGTGGTTACCTTTTTCCTAAAATGACACTGTAAATGTGCCTTTGTAACATGAATCTGCTAACTGTGGACTTAAGGAAAAAGCAGGGAAAAATACCTTTCAGTAAACAAAGCTCATATGAAACTCCTAAAGTTCTCAAAATTTCAAGTTAGAAAATGTTACAGAGAAGAGAGTCGTCATTAATAAATTAGTCAAGCTTTGTCTCAAAGCATGAGAATATTATATGCTGTTCAAAAATAAAAAGTTCATGTGATGAAATGTCCAAGGCTATGGAAAATGTTTAAAATATAATGGAAGCATGTGTACGAAACAATTTGCTAGTGTGTTTTTAAACCATTAGGGAAATGTGCCAGTGTAATTTCAGGTTACAGAATAGTAATTATAAGACTTACTTTTAATCAGAAGTTTGTATTATGTGTGTGGAAAGCTTTTGAGCAAGTATATTGTAAATGGTGATGGTTAGAGCTTGGCATTCTCAAGTCTTGCACAATGGTATATTATATTGAGACTAAAACAAAGTCAAGACTTTTTCAAACTTAGCAAATACAAGTTATGTTTTTAAGACTGAACAGTGAAGAAAAAATTGGCTGTGGTGGTTCTGTGTGGAATGGATTTCAAATGTACAAAGACTCAATACTATATTGAAACCAGTTTCTTGGAAAAAAACAAAGTTCATAAATTATTAAAACAGAATATGCATGTATACATACAAAGTCAGATTAAAAAGAAACAATTGAAAGTTACATTAGCCAAGAAATGAGATATCTTGAACTATGAAACAGTGTCTTCTGTTGAGTCATCTGGTTTTATTTAAGTGCCAGTATGTGACACATTTTGGCTGAGAACTTAGCTCTGTTCTTTCAGCTTCTGGAGACCTAGGTTTGTGTCCTTCTTAACGTCAAAATGAAAAAAAAAAAAAAAAAGGAAATCAATTAAATTAACTGGCTAAATCTGTTCTTAATAGTCTTTAATAGTCTTTAACATTTGTGCACACAATAAAATACAATGTTCAGCATAATTCTGTATTAGGTAAATCAGCCTGTGTTTAAAAGATCTCTGAAGGTGAAATAGCGGTAATATGAAAAAAAGATAGTTTTGAAGCACATTTGTAGCTTGATGTTCACTGCACTCATCCTCCGATGTACCTCAAGAAATGACTACAGATCTCCAGTTTTTAAAGTCACATTTTCACTTTCAGAGGTATTATAGCTACAAGTTAAAGGGTGTGCGTAAGTGGTGGCACTTAACAGACAAGTTACAGGCCAGAAACCTGGGAATCTTTTCTGCATTCAGACTGATGAAGATATTCTTCAAAGTTCTTGGTTGATAACAATTCAAAGAATCCAAAGATAGAACCACAAATCTGGAAATATCCGGTCTTTTCACCCTGAATAATTATCTGAATGGTAAATTTTGAAGGTTTTCCTCTTTCTCTATCTGGCTCCTGGAAGTTTGTCCAGTGAACCAGATTTTGAGCTTTGACATCTGTCCATCCAGGCAGAAATGTGGCCTTCTGTAGACAAGAGTGAAAGGGATTTGCATAATGAAGGCAAATCTTAAAATTCTACAGTGATGGTGAGGCTAAGCACATACAGAGCAGGCAGAGATAATAATACAGAGATTAGCAAGGCAAATAATACAGAGATTAATAGTAGTCTATATCCACCTCCTTATTTTACTATGGTTTTTCCTTACAGGAGTTTCAGACAGCTTGTTGTGCTGCCTGGGGAGAAGCATTGCCTTTAGAGAGAATATAAGCATAGTGTTTCTATGCTTTGTTTGCACAGAGGGAGCAACAGATACTTCCCACACTAAATCTGAACCTACTAAACCTCAATAAGCTTTTTAGCTCTTTTTCCCCATGACTACAATTTTCTAACAGTAACCAGAGCTGAAGGAATCTCGAAGGAAGACAAATACACTTAATTTTTTTGATGTGTAACTGAATATGAGGGACTGTGTTACCTGAGAGAGTAGATCCAAACTAGTCCCTTAATTTATGGATCATTCTGATTTAATTGAGCAAGCAGAAATGCTTAGCTCCATCTTTCTATCGACACCTTTTAATGCATTTCTGCCAAACAGTAGAAGCCTGTATGCTTGGGAGCTCTGAGGGAGGAGGGGAAAGAAAAAAATATTTTGATGAGCAGATGCAAGAAGAAAAGATGGAGAAAATAAGCACTAAGAGACCAACTGATAGAAAACAGTGCTTTGAAGTAAGTCAGAAAAATACATAAGGATTTTTATGATACAAGAGAATAAATTAGCAGTGTTATGAAGCAGTGAAGTATGAAAGGAGATATAATAAAAGAAAAAGATCCAACAACTGAATAATAGAGGTTCTGGAACAAGTAAAGACCTGGAATATTCAGACATGAAGAGCTCCACACCGCTCAGTTAACCCAGTATGGGATAAAGCATTTTTTTATCATAATTGATAACTGAATAATTTATAACTTTATCTGTGCAGTACCATCACGTGCAGAACTTGCTCTGCCATCACTGCTCCAGGGAGCTGTGCAGTGGGCCTTGTGCTGTGGGGCTGAGCAGAGAGGACAGGTGCCACCTGTCCAGTGAAAAACAATTTCTTAAAGTGTTTTCTGTGTATCAGCATAGGTAAGAAACACCTCAGTCAGTGTAATGACAATAGGGGGAAGCTTCCTGGTAATCCCTTTGAATCCTGGCTGGGAAAGCTGTACCAGCTATTTTCTGGGAAGGTTTCTGTAGAGAATAGATTTTTTTAGAGCATTCTGACATTGGCTCATAAGCTTTTCTTTTTTCTTTTATCTCCTACTGTCACTTTTCAAAAATAACCCAAATGTTCTCAGTGTACCCAATGTTCTTAGTGTACAGATTCAGAGATAACTCCGGATTAGACAAATAAAATGCAGAATATGTACTTAATGGAATGGGAGAGAGCCCTGTAATTTAGGGGCACAAATCAGTCACTCAGGTTTGGGTTTTGTTTTCCCTACACCTGATTCTTGCTGTCTGTCTGTTGCCTCTTAATGAGAAGAGGTTGTAAAAGGTGCTTCCATTTTGCAATAGTGATGTGCCTGTAAATTGCACAATTTGCAGATTACATGGTTTGCATATTGGGAGGCTTTTATGGGTAGTAAAAATTGTAAGGTAAGTGATTTCAGTGGTTTAGGCTTTTCACCATCTTGTTTCTTGACTTCCTTTTTGAAGAGAAGGAGAAATTCAGTGAATTTATCCACTCTGGTTGAAAATGCAGTAGTGCTATTTCTTTTACTGGAGAGGTTTACTGTTCTCAGCTGAAATGCTGAGAACATATATTATAATTATATTATAATTACGGCCACAATTTCATTTCAGCCTTAAGCTCCCTTTTTCTACAATTTTCCTTATGGGGTATTGTGACTGCTTTGTGAAGTAAATTAGGGAGTTGATGCAAAATAAAACTAATATGACAAAAAAAAAAAGAAAGAAAGAAAAAGCTGTTTCTAGCCTGAGGCATTTCCTTGGTGCTGCTTGTAAGGGCAGTGGGTGCCAACTCCTGTGAGCTGCAGGGCCACAAGGGTCCATCAGTGCTGTGGTTTGTGGTGGCATTGAAAGCCTGGTGCAGATTTCCCTTTGGCTGCTGGGGTTGCTCTTGCTTGTGTACATGTGGATTTTAGTGGCGGTTTTCTGTGGGTTTTTTTCTATGTCTGTTCTTTGCCTGTAACAAATGGAACAGCTCTTTGGTACTCATGAATTAAAAATATTTAAATAGCTGTTTTAAAATGGTGGAATAGGCAGACTTTGGCTCAGAACAGGGTGTCTTTAAGGACAGGTTTAGGGTTAAAGTTAACACAGCTGTGAGAGCTTCGATCTGATTGCAGCCTCATGTGTGTCTTGTATGACTAGACACTTGAAGCTTGTGGAAAGTTTAGTTTGTTCTTTTAAGAAATCTGGATTTAGTAATCCCTAGTTTTAAAGAGACTTACATTTATGATTCATGATATTGGATGTGGCAAGGCAAGCAAAGTAGCCCTGGAGGTGAGCCTGACACAGGACTGCACACACATTCAGGAAAGACTCTCTGAATGTAATGAAAGCAAAAAAAGTGAATTGCAAAACGGGGCTTCTCTTGCCTAGTAGAAGGACCTGAAGAAAGTAAATCTAAAAGACTCAGTGGATATATTTGGTACCTAATCTCAAGTGCTGAAGGGTAGGGTAAATTTAATTATTTGCAAAGAGTATGGCTGTTAAGAGAATTCACCTACTCTTATGTATAAGCTTAAATGAAGAATGATGAACTTGGAAATTTGTGTTTCTGGGCAGCTGTGGAACAGTTTGCTGAAAATCTGGATGAAAATAATGTAGCATACCTGTAGTTTTAAGAATCTAGCAAAAAAAAAAAAAAAGATAATTAAGTCTTGGGAATTGTCCATATTGTCAGATCTAAAAGATATGATTATTTGCTATAGCCCTGGGTTGATGGAAATAATACATGTCAAGAAAATGCTGGGACAGTTTCCTGAAGCATGTTGTACCTGTAGGAATAAAGTGCCAGAGAATAATCAGGGGAATACTTTCTCCCAACCCAACATGTGATTTCTGAGGTCTGTGAAGAGACTTTCAGAAGTGTCCTGTATGGCTATTTGCTGTTTTATGGGAGCTTTAGTAATTCAAATTTAGTTTTAACTTTTCCTAAGTTTTCGAAGTAATGAAATTAAATTTATGATCCTTACCTGTACTGATTGCTGAGCTGATGGCAGGGTCCAATCTGCAAAGGAAAGAGATTAGGGAAGAGTCCCCATCCACCACTTCTGTGGTGAGTGCAAGCAGGAGGATGATGAATATTTGTGTCTGAAATAATATTTTCTTTTCTTTGCTCTTGTATATTTTCCGCACTATTTCCCCTTGGCTTGTAAGGGATTGTTATTGAGTGTCAACTGTGTTCCTGTCTGCAGTTTGTCCTATGCCATGAGTAATAAAAAAAAATAGTTTGCATATTTAATATTATTTTAATGTGAATGTACAAGAGCACAAAGCATGAATTTAGTTTTGTATATGTTGCTTACTATCTTATGTGAATTTCTATAATGAAACTTTTATTTTAATAATTAGCATGTTTTCTAATGTGGAAAAAGTAATCTCTTACTCATTCATCTGCTGACTCCAGTAAGAAGTATTTGCCTACTAATTTACCCTTAAATACAGGCTTGACAGGCTGAGAAGTACAGAAACCTGTTCTGACAAGTGAGCAACAGGAGTGTTACATTTTTTCACCCTTTCTAGAGTTTATCAAGAGCAGAGGACAGAATTTGGATACATTTTACATGTACTGAAAGCTGTATTTCTGCTTGTGATACTACCTGGTGGATTGTGTGCAGTTCTGCCTGATGGCAGGCAGGTTTGTCCCAGATGAAACCCTGGCACTCACTGAAGAGACATGGGTTTACTCTGACTGGTGTAGTGGAACAGAATGTTTGTTGGGCTGAATTTATGTGAAAGGATTGAGAGTGATCTTCCTTTGTTACCGAAGACCAAGTCTTGATTTTACCTTGTTCCCTTAGTCAAGAGGGAGCAGCCCTGAGCCAGAGCTGTGGTTGCACTTGGGGATGTTTCGAATGGGGGAAATGGCAGTTACGATTCCTTTCTGCCTGTGTTTTGCAAGGTGGGGTGATGTTGTGGGACCCTGTTTGCAACTCAGTACTGTTCCAGGTTGCAGTTCTTCGTGTTTTCTTCAGGGAATTAGGTGATTAGGAATTCTGGCTTTTAAATCTGCTGTTTTGATATATCTGTGGCCGCATCTTGCATTTGTTTTAGGGATGTTGATGCCTGTACAAGGTGTCATAATATAAAATGATATGTCATGTTCCTGCAGGGTCACTCCCTTTCTGCACCCCTGAGTTCCACTTTGAATTTGTGTGCTCAACGACAGCTTAACCACCAGATCTTAGTTTTAACCCCTTTATTAGACCAGTGGAATTAGCCAGATTTTTAAATGTGGAATACTCAGAATTTGCATGCATGCAATGAATTTGAGGTATCAGAGGTAGTATGGATGCAAGTGCTGCATGTATGAAATGAGCACAAGCCCAGAGGAACCCAGGGATAAAACGGAGGGGCTGGTGGAGCCACAGCAATCACAAAGATGCTTCAATTTTCCTGACTGAGGCTGCTCATTAGTCAAGTAGGAATGCTTGTTGATGGTACTCCAGCTCCTGTTGTGTACCAGGCTTTCTACACAGTTCTAGCTGGGTGTGGAGGATTTCCTGAACTGGTCATCACCAGTTACTTGGGAGACTCATCAGCTGCTTATTGTGAAACTTTAAATTCATGTCGCTTCTATTAACTCTGATATAAAACGACTACAGTGATAGAAATAATATTGCAACTAATTATTTTCAGCCATTAATTTTTTAAAGAGTAATCTAGATTGTTTTCATTACTTTTTAGAAATAGCAATAATAGTATGAAGGATTTTATTTTATGCTGCCTGTGCTACATGAAGTAGGGCTAGACAAACATAATATTTGAGCCAATTTCTGTTTGCCTAGACTGCAGAAAACATTGTGTCCTAGTTTGCAAATACTGTGCTTCTGCACTGAGGAATAAGTTATCACAGTTTGACAGTCAGCAGTTGAAGTATTCTTCCATACTGATTTTGAATCGCATATTACTAATTTTCTATATAACATATTAATGACATATTTGGTATTTATTACTCCTATGAATATGATCCAAATCTATCTGGCATTTCTCATGAATAGTCCTGTTAATTCAGTTCTATAAGTAGAACCAACAGATCTGTTGTTTTTATTACAATTTTCCTATTGTTTACATCTTTTGGGGTTTTGTCCTTGAAATAAAATTATTGTACCATAAAGCAAATGATAACCTTTTTTATTAGTTTCCAGCTTGTTGTCTAAAAATGAAGCTGTGACTTGCAGGTTTCAAATACCAATAGAAATCATGGCAGCAAAGAAAGACAGACTCTAGCAACTTTTTTTTACTGCTTTGTTAACAAGGACGAAGATAGTTGAGTGCACATTTCATCATTTCTATAAATGTGGTGCTTAGGGGTGTGGTTTGATGGTGGACTTGGCAGTGCTTGGTTAGCGGTTGACTCAAAGATGTATTAGATGTCTTTTCCACCGAAACGATTCTGATTCACTGCTGTCAGTCAAGTAGCTTGTTGCACAGAAGACCCAGTAAGAGCAAATTACTGCAGTAAGGTGATTCCTTGTTACTGTTCACCTGACCTCAAGAGATTTCTATCCTCTGTTTTTATTCCCATGCTGAAAACCTGTATTTGCATGAGAATCATAGCTGTCACAAACTGCAGCTCTGCTGTATGACACTGCTCATTTATTACTTAACAGTAGCAGTTGCTGTAGATCAGTTCTAGTGCTGATTTATCAAGAGTACAGGATGTTCCTGGCAATGCTTGTTCTCAGATTCTAGCTGCAGTCCAGCTCTCTACCAAAGTAGCTTGTTTTCCATGTTCTGTTGGTAGTCATATGCACTAATCCTTTGCGAGTTCATACCTCACTGAATTTTGTCCTTCTAGAAGTTAGTCTTAAGAACTTGCACACTTCTTAACTAGAATGTACTTTCTAGTCTCAGATTAAAAAAAAAGTAGAACACTTTTAAAGAGAAAAGAAGACAGAACAGTGAGAGAGAAGATAAAGCAAAGAAAGGGTAAAGTGGAGGAGTTTCTTGCTGTTCTTCAGTGATTCACCAAAAGTAATTCCCGTAGCTGTATCCCCTGCAGTTCTGTGCTCTTGTGCTTTGTAGTACCTGAGCCCATACCTCTCTTCCTTCTGTCCTGTATTTCTCCTTGGATTTAATTTTCTTGCTTTGTGAAAGAGTAAATAGGCTTTACTGTACAATATCTTTACACTCTATTTAAGCAAATAGACCTCAGGTGAAGACCGTCATGTATTGTTTGTGTTTCATTGCTATAGCAAGTTTAGAACTCCTATCAAAAAAGGTATCTCTGTTGCTGAATTTAATTTTCTGTGTCAGTGGCCCATTTAATTTGTTTGGATCAGAGCTGTGTTTTCTCTTTAATTAGCATTAAATGGGTGTTATCATCTCATTTTTTTCCCAAAATTCAAAGAGCTTGAAGACCCTGTGCAGTGATGCTCTTTGCTGTTAGATGGAATACTGTAGCTTGTCTCACAAATATGTTACAGAACTGAGCTTCATTTAGACAATGTTCAAGGAATCACTGAGCTGTTTTGCTGGATAATCAGTTTTTCAGTTGACTGGCTGCCTGGCCTCTCTCAGCTCTCACAAAGGACTTCTGGTTCCTTTCAGAAACCTAAAATACATTAGCAGAAGAAGCAGCTATTTCTATTGATAGAGAGACTGCATTTCATCAGTCTGTTCGAGATTTGCGTTTAAATAAGCAAATAGGATATATCATTTTTTTAATGCAGCACTTCAACTATGAACATTGAATATACATGTACTTTGAGATGCTCTATGAATTCTGCAAATTTTTTGAGTGAGAGAAACAATAGTATGTCTTCAAAAATATATTTAGTCATCTGTGCTGAGAGGTTATGAAGAAAATTAATCAGTAACAGTATTGAAAGGGAAGACAGAGAGAGGAAGAATAAAATGAGGAAGCCTGGGACAGGTTAGGAAGTTATGTATATCAAGCAGCCTAACCAAGTAAGAGGAGTTCACAAAGGGGCAAGAGTCAATTCTCCAGTTGTATATTCACATTAGGCAGGTTTCATTTGGTTTCTTTTTTCTACAGCAAAGATTTCACATTTAGTATTCTAGCTTTGTGATCTGAGATAGATCTGCAGTTGTAGACTTATGAAGTGGCAAAGTTGGTTTTCCTAACACTGGAGTAAAAGACTTTAATCAGCTTTATTTAGCTTTATCTGTGCTGCTTTCTGTGTGTCTTTTTTTTATTTTTTTCCTTCCCTTTTTTTTTTTTTTTTACAGGGAGATACCATTCCAGCTTCTAATCGACCCTCTTTCTCTATATCAAGGTCTATCTTTGGAGGAGTTTTTTAAAAAGTGGACTTGACAACTACAATTAAATGAAGAGATCTCAGTCTGAACATATTTCTGTGTAGATGAATGTTCTTACAGCAGAACTGTGATTATTTTTGTATAGCAGTATGTGATATGCATGAAAACCTGGATAATCTCATAAAATTTGTTTTCTGAGGGCAAAAAAAATGTTTTGGACTTGGTATTTTTATTTTTCTTCAGATACCCCATCACAAAGGGTGCAGTTTATTCTTGGAACAGAAGATGATGATGAGGAACACATTCCTCATGATCTCTTTACTGAGCTTGATGAAATCTGTTGGCGTGAAGGAGAGGATGCGGAGTGGAGGGAGACAGCAAGGTGAGTGTTTTCATAACTTAAAAGTTATCTGTAAGTATTAGTTGCTTGTGTATTGAGGAATGATTTCAAAGCTGGAGCAAGCTCAGGGACACATTTTGAATATAAAGCTTAAATAAAACCCTAATTTTAATCCTTAGTCTGCCAGTATTACAACAGCATTTGTTGTTTCCCAGAGCCAAATATTTTCATCTGGATTTATGAATATAGGTCAGAGTGAATACCAGTGGAAAAAAACTAATGTTAGTATACAATGTGTGAATTAAAAATAATTGGGTCAATTCATATTTCATCTTCTAATTTAAAGAATCTTTCAAACTTCGTATTTTGTTTGAATCTTCAAGAAACTGATAAAGGTACCATTATAAAAAGATTAAAGCAAGGAATGAGATTACTTTTGGAACAACAGAACTTTTACATATTCTAAATCTCCATGAACAGTTTATTTTGAGAATGAGTATTCAGTGTTGGATTACTTTATTTCTGCAAAATTAGTGGGAAAGTCTTTTCGATGGCATTTCTGCTGTGAAATAAAATAATGCTGGTACGGAACTTTTAATTATATATTTTTTTCCTTGAGCATTTAAATGGAAGGTGATTTGCTTAGTTTCATTAAGTATTTACACTTTACAGCAATCTTTGCTTTATTTTTCATCTTGCAACCTTAGGTCTTCCTCTGCCTGCCAGCTGTTGACAGTGCTCCTTGGTGGTGCCCAAAAGTCTGTAATATATATTTTGTAGAATATAAATTGCAAAATTTCTGGGAGGATTTTGTGGGCATCTGTGTATGTGGGCTGTCTGACATGAATATGGCTGGTAGTTTTCTTTCTAATTTTACTTCAGATTTCTGCTTTGCCAGAGGGCCAAAATTTTTTCCATGACCTTCCCTTCCATTATCTGTTCATAGGCAGCATAGACAGATGCTAAATACAGATTTTTATGTGTAGCAAAATCTCATATGGGGATTGTGCTGCAAAAGGAATGCAGTAGTGTTTCTAAATAATCTTATTAATATTCATAGAGAGAAAGTCTAATCAAGGTAATCATCTGCAATGTTCTCATACAGATTAGGAATACATAGAAGCTCTCTAGCAGCGGTATCAATTTCTGTTGAAATTAAAAAGAAAAAAAATCACAGTGTGTTATGTTATTTTTAAACAGAGAATTAGTAACTTCTTTAGTTCAACTGAAAAAAAATGCCTTTGCAAATTATCAAAGAATTGTGTTTCTGAAAATGGTAACAATTTCTGTTAGCAAGTGGTTCTCATGAAGATAGAAGTCAAAAGGAGTAGGTAAAATTAATTAATTACATAAAATTTCTGTTTCAATTGATCTGTCTATATGTACAGCCTTCTCAATTCTTGTTTGTGAAATGAGGAATTAAAAATGTTTAATACAAACAAGATGAGATTATTGAGAAAGGGCAGGAAAAAACCAGCCAAGAAAACTACATTTTTGAAGCTCAGAAAATACAAGAGTGACATAATAGCTAATAGTAAATTTTTCTTTAGCTTTAGCAGGGAGATGCAAACAAAGGAAGAGTGGGGCTGCTGGGTGGAAAAAACTGCTCAAGATAAGTCGTCTTTTTCAGTTTGGATCCCCAAATTTCAGACTGCATTTGACATGATGTGACTGGTTAGAAAAGGAGGGGATGTCAAGGAAATGACCAAATTCAAAATGAAGATAAGACTCAAGTGCTTTTCTGTGCAAATAAGAGGGTGCAATAATTTCCATCCCAGAAAGGTGAAAGAACATATATTTAATGAGTAGGGCAATTCCTGTCTTTGAGTCTGTCCTGTATGTTGTACTAACCCAAACGCAGCAATACTATTAAAGAAAGGATACAAATGGTTGGGGCAAACAGAACATTTATAGTCAAATTTCAGAGCCATACAATGCTTGAAGGAAAAAAAAATTATAGGCTTGGGGATAAGTGGAAAGTTGGATAAAATGCAATACAGTGGTATGTCATGTCAGACTAAGTTAATAAGGCTCTTTAATCAGATAATAGATTTTTGTTTTTCTGAGAAAGAAAAAACAGTGGATCTAAATTTTTTTAAATAAAGCATTTGATATGGTACAGCAGTGGGAATGTATTACTTAAACTGCATTCTACTGTAAAAATTCTATTAGCTGGTCAGGAACTATTTGAAGAGGGCCAGCAGGTCATGCTGAGATCATACAATTAGTGTGAAAGGTAGTGACAGCTAACTTGTCAAGAATTAGATTTAGTAAATAGATTTATTACTGAATTAAAAACTATGAATGTAATAAGGAAACTTGCTGATAATAAGAAATTAGGTATTACTCTTCTAGAAATATATAAAGATATCATACACAAACAACCAGTGGCTTTGAGTAGAGTAATAGAAATTGGACGATGTTTAATATGTGAGATCGTGTGCTTAGAAACTAATTCAGTGGATCACTTTAAATACCTGTGGTTGATTCAGGACTTAAAAATTATTGATTTGAAAGCATGTTATGGAGAAGATACAGCCTAAATTTGTTGTTGTTCCAGGCTTGTTAGGTGTTTTCCACCTGTTTGCAAAATGTCACTTGGAAATATGTGTAAATCTTACTGTTTGACTTTGCATGTGGTTCCAGGTAGAGATTAATTACATTTAATGAGAGTGATAGCATTGAGCGGTTATGTATTAATTTCACGAACCTCTGCACGTGGTGCACCTGGACTGAAGTGCTGGGTTGACTCTGATGAAGTATATCTGTATCTTGGTGTTTTCAGTTTGATTGAACGTGCACTGGACTTTTCTGTTTAGGGATTTGATTTAGACTGTCCCATCCATGGAATTAGACAGCAGAATGGAATGAATAGCTTGGTTATATTGATACAGGGATAAAATTAATTTTTTTTTCTCCATCAATTGATTTCAAACCAGAAGAAACACATATCTTTTATAATCAGTAGATATTCTTACAATAGTTTTTGTATGTGGCCCAGCTCTACTGTCATGCATTCTCTATGGAAATGATGTATAGTTTCTATTCTGAAAAAGAAAATTGTGGTAACTTTGTGGAGAAACGTGCTGAAGTGTAACAGGTGCATTTATTTTATACACCCAAATAGCGTAGCTGCAAGTTCCAGCTGTTGGAAAGCAATTCATGTGTTGTGGCCGGAAAGTAGTGCCTGATTTGTAGAAAGTTTTACCCAGATTTTTGGGAGTCATTTATCTGCTAGTGTCAACCAAAAATATCTGGGGAATATCACTATCTTTATGGAGGAGAAAAATTATGTAGTAAGGAGGAAAATAGAAAGAACCTTGGAACCAGGAGGAAAGGGCTTAGGGTTAAATTTTAACACACAGTTAGGAAAATAAACTCGTGTCCATTGTTTGGAAAGTAAATTTTTAATAGTGACTAGAAAATGTATGGGTTAGGGAAAGTTAGGAAGTGTAATGCATTTTCCGTGGATCAAAACTTTCTTCTGAAGAAACTGTGTCACAAGAAACATAGGTTTCTCACTCCTGCTTTGTTCCTGACATGCTTGTGTTCTTTGGTTAGTTTTCAAATTGATGTGGGCAGGCCCAAACTCATGTGGAAATTATACAGATTGGAAGATTGCATTAAACTGTTGACCTATTTGTGAGTACATACTCCATCTCTCTGCTGCAGACATACCACACTACAAAATAGATGAAGTATAAGTCACCCACTTCATATTGTGCAGAAATTTCAGTAGCTGTGTCTAAAATGAAGCATGTGCACTTTTATTGATGCTTGAGATAATGATGAAGATGGCTTTAGAAGATAGAACATATTCATAAGGTGTATGTACACACACTACCCTGAGGAATGTTTTTCCTGTAGTAACATACCTTGCTGAAACTCTTGTTAGCATATTTTTTTCTAGCAAGGATTCTATCAGAGGAGCTAAACTGTATTATCAGTAGACCTACACCAATCTTTTAGTAAAAGAAAGCTGTAAGGATGAAAGTGCTCTTCTATGCAATCAGACATAACTCAGATAGCTCCAGATATGTTCCAATCACATGGCATGCATGTGATGTGTTCAGTAGGGGTTGATGGTGTTTCCCGAGAACTTACAAAAGGCTTTTATCTGTCAGTCATACCAATTTAAGGTGTTAAACTGCAAAAGTAAATATATTTAAATTTGTCTTTGAGAAACTAGAAGGAGTACAAAATTGCCAAACTGGGATCTATGCCTGAATTTGGATTTCAAAGCCATTTCTGTCATGCTATCTTGCACATGAGTTCAAAGGATTGATCAAATGGTATTATGATTTTTAAAACCACTGAACACTTAGAATTGAAGGACTCTGCATAAGTTTAGAGTTGTTTTATGTTTCCTACTACTGTTTCTCATTTGATATGATAAATAAGGATTATATGACACAACAGGAATATTTCTGAAATGATAAAAGGTGATAAACAGTACCATGATGATCCCTTGATGAAATTAGTAAACTTAGGATATGCTTATTAAAATCAAAATAGAAATTTATTCCAAATGTAGAATGCTCTCAGCTGGATATGATTTAATTCCATGTCCTGGCCTCTGGGCTCATTGAGTAACAATGTATGATAATGTGTTTAAACACCTAAGTTTCAGCAACAGTAGGAAATGGGGTGCAGCCATACAATTATACTATTTCAGTTCATGGTAACCCAGATGATCACAATGGCAAGTATAATTATTTGAGCAGTAGCAATAGTTTCCTATGGATTTTTATGCACCAATGCGTAAGCTTAATGTCTGACACGATAAACTCTAATTAAATCTGTTTTCATGATTTAGGCTTCTCTGTGTCCCTAGTAATTACAAGCTCTGATAATAAGCCTGCCTCTGTCTAGTCACCTAACTTTTAAGAACATTCTTGTCTTTTATTGCTCTTTTAAAATCTGTTTACAGCTGGTCAGTAGATTTAAATTAGGTAATGTCAAGGACAGATTGCAGCAGCATCATAAGATAAGCAATGTTGAAGACTGATTTACATGAAGAGAAGGTAATGACAGTATGAGGTTTCTGATGATATTTTGTAAGATTCTATGCTTGGATCATTGTTTCTAGAATATATAGAGCATGATTTTTAATCTTTTCTTCTGAATCAGCATAAAAGATACAACAAGCTAAGCACAGAAATAATAAGATATAATAACACTAATGATAATACATAATAAGAGAAATAATTAAGAATACTCAAGCATAAGTAAAACAGTGAACCGGGGGGTTGCCCACCCTGCCCGGGTGGCCAGCCTGGGTGGCAGTCAGAACTCCCGGTGCCGCTTTAGATTGTCCGGATAGCGAGGGGTCCCGGTCTCCGGTCCTAAGGAGCGGCTCCATCCAACTCCGGCAGACGCCCTAGCCGCGAACTATCCTGGCAAGCTCAGCCTGATTCTTATCAGGCGGTTCAGCTCTTTTAGTGATTTTAGCTCTCAGTGATAATCAGCTCGCTGCTTGCCAGGTAGTCGCTTATGCTAGCTCAGGGATAAAGAGACGAGAAGAACCGACCAGAGCTTTTCCACGAATTCTTTATTGGGGGTTCCGTGAAGGGGTCCAGGAACGGCGTCTTCTCCCGAAGTGGGCAGAAGTAGGGGTTTTTATAGGATTAGGTAGGATTGGGATAACTAGCCAATAGTCTGAGGTCTTGGTGATTTGACCTATAGTCTTAGGACATCTGGAATGTAGCCAATAGTGTTACAGGGAGATAACAGAGGGTCTTAGGAAGTAGGGTTTAGTACATGACTAAGCATTTTCTCTCCACGGGGGCCTTGCTAGATTCTCAAAGATTGCAACACATAAGAATCTTATAAATCTCCTAAAGAGATTAGAAACATGCCTGAAAATGGAGGTATGGGAAGAGAAAAATGTAGGTATTTTGCGGAGTCTTGGGAGACAATGGTTTAAACTGGACAAGAAATGCACCATATTTGTGATGCTGTGGATACAAATAGGTATTGCACATTTTTCAGCTTGGAAACAAGAATGCCATGAGTAAGATAGGAGCAACCTCTTAGGGAGTTCAAGTGTAACTGCAAAATGAGAAAAAATTTAACAACTTTTTTTCCATCTCACATGCTTCTTGATAACTTTCATGAGTTGTTGGAGGCCCCCTTTAAAAAGTATTGCTTTGAATTTGGTGGGGAGGAGTGTGTTAAATTGTGTCCGTTTGGACATGGTTTTGAAAATTTATTTGGTAAATCTCATTTGCAAATTCAATTTCATGGTTCGGCTCTGTGGAAGCAAATTTTTGTGCTGTGTCCTTCTTGCTGCTTTCTCAGTGTGAAAGTGAAGGGGGATGGGCTGGGAAGAGAAAAGAGAAGGCAACAAAGGGAGTGGGAAACAGGTCTGATGAAGAGGAAAGAGTTCTCATGGGCAAAAAAGAAATACAGAAACTGCCCAGTTTCCTCACAGAGGAAATGGAGGGAAAATGTTTAGATAGAAAGAGGAGGACTGGGCTAGACATAAGAGACTGGAGATTTTGAAGGATCCAAGGAGCTGAGGCAAATTGTCTATATAAATAATGAGAGAATGATTAGAAGGCAGCTGGGGCAGTTCCAAGGAATGGAATACATCAGAGGGAGCAGATATGCTGCTGATGAGTGGGTCAGTAAAGCAGTGTCTGCTTGCAGGATGGCAGTGAAGGGAGAAGAACTTGGTACAAAAGGACTGAAAGGAGGAGAGTGTCTAAAATGTGGGTACCCTTGTATATTTTACAAGTAGGAGCAGAGCTAGACAGGTGGCCCAGGAACAGAAGAGGACAGGTGTGTTAGCTGCTTTGTTGGGCAGTGAGGCTTGGAAATTCCTCAGTTTTAGAGGTCTTAAGGCTTTACATTCCGTGTTTTCTCGAAAGATGTGAAGATGCTGTCCAGGTGTGAGGCTCTGCTTGGCTTCTCTGCTGCCATGTCTGTGTAAAATCACTGAGTGCTGTTGAGTCAAGCAGTACAGATGTGTGCTGGAGCTGCAGCTGTTCAAACCTTGAGAAGCTGGCAGGTTGCAGGGCTCCACACAGCAACATCCCTGTGTGACTTCTCTGATTTTTTTTTGTTCATTTAACATTCTTTTAACATTTTAATTGCAGTAATTATCAGTAGAGAATTCACTCAATCAAGTTCATCTGGCTGGATGCTAACAAAAAACGATCCTTTCATGCAAGTTTCATATATCCTTTTACTTTATTGAAGTTTCTCCAGAATCCTTTTCATACAACTTGTTATTCTATCACAGAAATATTGTTGTATGCCAAAGAATTAGTCAAAGTTCTTGTAGAGCACAAAGATAATTGCTTAGTGTATTTCTCTCTTCATCTCTGTGGTCAGAACTTATCCGCAAAAATGGTATAATACAGCATTATATGGAAAGACGTAGGCAATGGAAGTTTCTCATATTTCCTAAAAAGGAAGAATAGAGGAAAATCTAAAGACATTTAACATCTTTGTACTTTCAGCATCCGTAGAAGTAATTAATTTTTCATTTTGTATGCACAATGGAGTTATAAAATTGATTGTTTGTATAGGTGGTTGAAGTTTGAAGAAGATGTAGAGGATGGTGGAGAGAGGTGGAGCAAACCCTACGTTGCCACATTGTCACTTCATAGCTTGTTTGAGCTGAGGAGCTGCATCCTGAATGGCACAGTTCTTTTGGACATGAGAGCTAACTCCATAGAAGAAATTGCAGGTATGTATTGATGTTTCATTTATTGGTTATGAAAACTATTTAATAAAACTAAATGCTTGCCAAGAAAATTATTGCATAATAATCAGTTCAGTTTAAAAACCCCTAGTAAAGGTTTTTCTCAATGTACTAGAAAAGAAACGCATATCTGGCACAGTTTGTAAATATTCTATGTGTATTCTTTTTGTGGAATCTGACCCTTAAATAATCAATTTTTGAATAAAAAAGAAAATTAAAATGGAGGAGAGAGGACAGTTTGGTTAGATTTAATTAGAGCTGGCATGTTCTCTGCTCCTGCCATGCTTCCTTATGTGAATGAGGAGTGTGCTAACTTTCACAAACTTTATCTACTACTATGCTAATCGGAGGCAATCTAGTTTAAAAAAATTCCCCACAATATAGGGAAGTATTTATTGCAATTAAGTTAAGTGAAAACAGGTATGTCTCTGAGTTGAGAATGAAATCAGGAGTAATGATAGAATATAAGTTTTTAAAAGAAATTTTAGGTACATTAACTTCCTAAGATAAAGTTGAGTGCATTTATTTTCCAATAAAAGTTTATTTGGCAGTTGCAATTCTAGAGCTTGTGTGAGCTTCTGAGCAAGACAAAACATAATGGATGAGTTTTCTCTCCAAAAAGGATAAGTGGTATTGAGACTAAATGCAATTTCCTGATTTCCTGGGTTTTCCCTTAAAGACTGTAACTAGTTTAGGAAAGATGCAAAAGACAGAGGAATAAATTTTTCTAACACTCAAGATTATCAAGAAAGCTGGTTTATGGATGATGTATAAAATTGATCTTATTTAAATTATAGGGGAGATGCTGTTTGGTAGGCTATGTTTAACAGTGGAATTAAAATTGGCTCAGATAGTGGTAGCTGCTTTTTGTATTTACTTTTCCCAAATTGTTTATGTCAAACTGACGCAAGATGTTATTAATACAAATGCGCAGAAACTTGTGTGGGTTTCTATTCTGTGCCGAGATCTGATTCTTCCATGACTCATAGTCTGAATCAGAACTTCAAAATTTTTCTTAATAATGATAAAAGATAAACATGAGGAATAAAAAGCAGCGGATTTGAAAGAACAATGGTGTGTATCAGCATGTTGCTTTATAATTTATTTATTAATAATTAAGAAGTACTTAGGTCAGCTGTTTGATGTTCTTGTATTACTTTTTTGCTTAAATAGTACACTGGGTTTTTCAATCTTGAGCTTTACATTTTTAATCCAGAAATTATTCAGCTTTGTATGTAGTCAGCTAAGAAAGCGCTTCCAGAATTTCTTTTTTTACTAGGTAAAAAAAGGTAAGGATTAATGCAAAAAGCCCCCAACTTCAGTAAACATCCATTTTTTTCCTGTTTTTGGAAGATACTGTATATTTTCCAATATAGTGAGGCCCCAATTAATTAATGTTTATAATCTCTTAATCCTTAGTTGTAGTGATTTTGTTTTAGTTAACGTGGCCAAGGATTTGAGCATTTGTAATACTAATGTTGAAACTTGCCACAGATGTAAGTTGTTCTTCAGTAGAGAATTTGGGGAGTTACCCTCACACTGTTATAAGTCAGCCCTAGTTGTGGCTTGTCTTGGTTTTTTGATTGTGAAAACCTGTTTCTTCTGAGAAGCGGCTTTAGGATTTTTCATCAATTGGCAGTGTACCATTTTCATTTAAAAAGTACCTGTTGCTGTGGCAGATTTGGATGCATTTTATTTGTTGTATTATTTGCTTGAAGTGGTAGGCATCCCTTTCTGATGAGGACCTGACACATGATAAGGTTTGCATGATTTGCACTTGGTCTTAAGAGAGAAGATTGTATTTTTCTTCCTTTGCAGATTCAATAAGCAATGTATTATTTTTTTTTTAAAAAGCTTTGCTGCAGCTGCTTCAGGCAAGTGAATAATTCCGTAAATTACTCATGTTCTGTCAGGTTTCTTTGAAGAGATTTATTTTTTCCTATATTCCAGAAAAATAAAGTTGCTACTCCAGTTGCTTTTCTCTGTATTATTTGTTCTGTAGCAAGAACAAATAATACTATAATTTGTTTAACTTTTCTTCAATCAAGTTCCTTTGTAATTTGTTACTTTACTTCTATGTGTAATTCCTGGTCTCCAGTGATTAGAGAATGTTACAAAAAGTGTGGCACACTTTGTAGGCAACACTGCAAGAAGGAAAGACTGGTACTAGTGGTAACAAGCACTCCACCACGGCCTGTGTGCTGAGTATCTCAGAAATGTTATAATTCCAAATAATATGACAGGTAGTGTTCTTTTTACTTAAAAGTGACTGCTGGACCTGAAGATTAGGCAGAACTGGTACCTCTCAAGGAATTCTCTATTGTCCCAGTCACTTGCTATTCACTGTTAGTAGTTATAATCCTACTTACCTTGTGCGATACAATGCAAATGCTATTTTCACCAGGAACTGTTTTGTATTCCAGTTGTATTTGACTGTCCTGACACTTTAGAATTTAAGGAAATGGGTGCTCTCACCTGTTGGCTTCAAAATTTTTTTTTTTTCAACATTCAGCTCTTGTTATTTGACCTGCTAGCCATCTTCATGCCAGGCTTGTCCAGCAGTCCTGGTGAGCACTTTCGGTTTTGTTTCAATGTTACTGTGTACACCATTTTTAGGAGAGTTTGTGAAAACAGGTTATGCCCTATGGTTTTAAGGGGTACTCCTGAATTAAATTTGATTCTTGTGCTTCTGATTTATAGTCTAAGGTTTTGGTTTCTTAATGCAATCTTTTGATAATTTTACCACCTTGCTATAATGCATCATCTTTTGAGAACAAATACATTATTTGTGCACATGTAGTTTCTTCTTTGCCTTAATGCTTTGTTAGTGAGAAATGTGTGTTGTGTATTTATTGGTAATGGCTTGCTGGGCTATATTCCAATATCAAATTAAATTGCTATTAATGCCCTGCCAGTTTTAATATCCTTGAAAGAGGTATACTTAAATTTTATTGTTAAATTGAGACTAAGAATTCCTATTTGTTTTAGTCAAGGCTTTTAATTTATAAACACTTACACACTAAAGCATTAAACTCTTAGCCCTTGAGAATTTCTATTACTGAAGTCTGTCTTAAAACATTAATGGGCTTGTGGTAAAATCTACAGATGAAAGCCACCTTTTGTAATGTTTGCATGGTTTACAGAACATTTTGTATTTTATCCCTGGAAACACTGACAGTTCTGCATAAAAATATTTTGGTGCTGCTTAAGTGGTGAGAACTTAAAAATCATCTTCTATTCCAGCGTGTCCATTCTCTATTAGGTCTTTTTCATTCCAGCTGTCATATTAAAAAAATTACTTCATCTACAAGAATTGTATATTTCTTTGGAGAGGCACACAATTTTCCTGGTTTTAAAAGAGCTTATTCATACCTGTGATGCTGAATTCAGACAGCTTCTTATAATAATAGAGACTTCTGAGATGATTTACGGCCCTGTCATCATACGTCAGAACAGCAAGTTTGTTCCTGAATTTTCTCAAATTATTCTTAAATTTTGTAAGATATATTTTGCTTCTCTTGAAAAGCGCTCAGTTTCTCTGCTGAAATTTATCCTGTTTAAAGATGCAATTTTTATTACACATATTTTAGTGGAGTTATTACTATTTCTAATACGTGATGTTATTTTTTCTTATGTCTTTGCAGGGACTCCTGTATCAGTAACTTAGCACTCCATGCACAAGGAATTCCTTTGAACATTATATAGTAATACTTTATTGATTGCTTCTGTATAGAACATATGTTAAAAGGAAGTCTGAAAAATCTATGTAATCAAAACAGTTTATTTTGGAACTTGTCTCTTGAGGATGTATTTGCCAGAATCTGGCTGTACCATTAGAGAGCAACTTCACTGTGTTGTTCAAGTTGGCAGATGAAAATGTTCTCTTTTGATATTTTCACTTAGTGCCTTTGAAACCATGTAGATTCTCAGATTACCATCTGTTTTTTTGATTATAACCACTGAATGAACCCAAAAGGTTCCTCTATGATGCCATTTTCTGTTGTTTGGTTCAAAAACTATTCAGTCCAGCCTTTAATGGCAATACTTTCTTTACAGCATGAGCCACAGAACTTGCATATTCTTGTAGTTGTGCAGTGTTGTGTGAACAAATGTCAAACCTTGTCAAATACACACTGTGGCCTCTGTTGCACAGTGGAGCTTTGGTGACTTGCACGTATTTTAAATACTCCCATTTGTTTTAAATGGTTTAATTGTAATAATGATTTCTTTTTAAAATTAAATTTTAAATCTGCCCTTCCTTTTCAGTCCCAAGATCTGACTGGTTTTTCCCAGGCAGTCTTTTGTATGTTCCTCACAATTCAATTTTCAATCTGTGTAACAGCTTAATCTTGTGATTGAGGTCACTAGACTCTGTGCTCAGCAACTCAGGGCATTGCATCTCAAGTGTGCAATTTTATTGGTTTCGTTAATATCATGTTAAGCTTTCAATCTGAACAAGTCTTCTTTTACCTTTGTTTGCTTTAATCTATATTACTCCATAATAATGACATATTTTAACTGGCTCAAATTGAGATTTTATTTCACTGGAGCCTTTTGTTTCATCTGCAACACTCACATTGTATTATGTTTCAGACAGTGCTTTTATGGTACATTTAACTTTTATTACAAATACTGTAATAAAGCATAGGGTTGCCTGTGAGTAATCTGCTTCTCTGTTTGACCCTACACCTGTCTTTTGTTCAGCTTTCACCTTCTCACCCAGGTTTCTACAGTTGTTTGCTTTATTTTCAGCTTAGCATGTGGTAATAACCTCTACAGAGAAGCTGTCAGGTTTTGTTCCTTTGTCTGTGGGTAAATTGTAGATCTTGTACTAAGTTCTAAGTAGCACTGTCTTTTTTTGGTGGTTGTTTTGTGTTTTCCCATGTTAACCACAGCCATAAGAATCTTTTTAGATTTCACAAGTCAATCTCAGCTTGCAAAATTTTTTTTTTATGTGGTATCCACTGTGTCTGCAGTTCTGAACAGCAAGCTGAGAATTTTGGCTTTGTCTCTGCAATTTACAGTTTTGTGAAATACTTGCTCTTGTTCCTCAGTAAAATTACTTACTGTTATTTTAAAAAGCAAGCATTTTTCATTCTTTCTTTCCTTTTCAAGTATGTTAACTGAATAATTGAACCAAATAATTTCAGGTAAAGCTGGAAATCAAATCTATGTCTTGGAACACTGGAATGCTCTGCCCTCTTGGATGAGCTGCTAAATCTGCTGGCTTAGATAGCTTGTTTATAATCACCATTGTAAAGGATGTAAATGGGTCTTGGTTCACAAAGTGCAGCCCAGGAATCCTAATTGTTTATATTACTCCTCCTGCCTGACTCACTAGGGAAGGATATATTTGGGTTCCTCTTTATAGATGTGTTTAGATAAAGGACAGTGTTCCAGCTGATTGTCTTCCGTAAAGCAGTGCATTAGGGTTGCTTTATTTCTTCTTCCCTGTCTTTAAGGGCAATGACCACAAGCCAGAAAAACTTTGGCTTTTAAATTAGATTTTGTAGTCAGCTATCACTGCAATCGTGATGCACACAAAAGCCTGTATTATATTTTGTCATTAATCTCTCATTTTGTTCTACAATTGTATAGTTATAAAATTTGTAACTGTGAATACTGGCACCCTTGCTAGTATCTACTGAATTCAGTTTCTGCTGTAAATTGTCAGTGCCAACCTACATCAGGAGAATACGAGCCCAGCAATTTCTTTTTGGACTTCACAGGTATTTTGGTACAAATACAGTGTGTTTTCTATAAATTTATTCTATGTTTCACCTGAACATTCTGCGTATTATTGCACATGAGGTGATGAGCACACTGTGAACCTGGTGCAGTGGGGAACGAGCTGTCGCCACACTTGAGAGTCTCTTTATTGTCCATTTGCCTGCACCTGTGGGCACTGCATGTAGGCCTGGCCACGTGTTTCTGTACAAAGCTGCAGTGTGTAACAGACACCTCCAGAGTGAGTGGAAGCAGCCAGCCTGCTTTTGCATCCTTGCCGACTCTAGAGGTGGGACAGATGGAATTTTCTTTGCTGGGCCACGCATGAGCCATGCTGTATTTGAACTGATACAAATTGTCAGCGCTGCAGTGCTGGAATTCACAGCCTGGGTAAATTGTTCACAGGTGGTGATGAGTTATAGCTCAGTTACTGTAATAGCTTGTTAAAGTACTCACATTGCTCACATTTACTCACAAAATTAATTTTATGCAGATGATCTATTGTAACTGAGTTGGAATGGAGGAAACAGTCTTGAAATTATATGAAACTCCAGGTTTCTTTAAATTCTTTTAAATGACCAGGTCAGGGAGAGTGTCTGTCTTTAACAGCTTGAAAAATGATTTAATGGTTCCAGTATCAACCAAGATTCCTTACCGAAGAAACATCCTACTTTAGTATACTTGATGTCAGCAGAAATGTGAGCATTTAATAGAATGAGTAACACTATGCTGCTGCAAATTCCACAGGTTCCGCATCCTTCTGAAAGCTTCATATGATAGTGAAGCATCCTTGAGAAATTGAATGGTAATCTGTGTCTCTGGCTAGAAGGGGGCTGTGCAGAATTTAAAAGGGCATTCAAGTGGAAAATTCTTTAAAACAAAGATTCTTGACTCCATTTTTTTTCATATGGAGTGAGAAGAAATGGCTGCGTGTTCTAGATGCAAAAGTGAAGACCAGGGCTTTGAAGATACATACAGCTTTAACTGATGTGAGCGTGTAGGCTCTTCTACTTACAGGATTAAGGAATTACAATCTATTTTGAAAATTAAATGTTTAAAATGCCCCTTTTGGCCTTTTACTCTTGGACTTTACCTGTGCTGCTCTTGTTTTCAAGATTATCTTTGCAAATAAAGATGTTACTGATATTGCAGGGGCCTGAGTTTTAAAAGATATTTTGAGAAGTTTGGGAAGAAGCTGAAAAAAATCCCATAGTGATAGGGGTGGATGGACACATTCTTTCTTATTCCAGCTCACATCTGTGCAGGGCTTGAAAAAAATGGGTCAAAATGCAGCAGTCTGTCAGAAATTTGACTGTATTTAAGCTCCTGCAGCTATTACTGCAACTGGGTCTATATTAAAAGAGTGACAGCTGGAGGGAAATCAAGGCAAGAAAGCACATCTTCACTCTTTCCAAAAGTGAATGCATCTTCTCGTTTTACATGTGGTAGCAGTGCTACACATGTAAAAAGGAAATAATTTTACAAGCTAGCACATGTAAAAAAGAAATCGTTGTAAAAACCCAAAAAACTCAAGGTAAACCACTTTCTTCTTTCTGGCAGGAAATAAAAATTGTTAGTCACCGCACTGGCACCAACTCTGTGGCTGTTAACAAGTTGAGCAGAGCATCATAGGCAAAGGAAGAGGATAGGGATTTGATTTTCTTTTTCCTGTAATTTTCTCTCCTGAATGGATAATCTTAAATATTGGCATCGTCTTCAGCAGTTAATATATTTTAATATTTAATGTGGAATATACTGTTATTCCGGGAATGACACCAGGCAAGTAGAGTTCCACTTACCTGTAAGCAAGGGGATGACCACAACTCTAAATTTACCTGTCCTAGAGGAATCCTTTTTTTCAGCTCTTTGGATTCATGTACTAAGGGTGTCTGAAGGCAAGATAGTCACATCCTTTGGGTAGAGGCATGTCTCAAAAGGCAATAGAGTAGAGGAGGAAAATAAATATTTTTCTTGGAGCAGGAGACTGGTTTTCATTTTTCATGTGTTGCAAATTCTTGTCTCCTTAAAATATTGTACTGAAGACTTTGCTCAAACTTGTGTTGCCCTCTCCTTTGGGTTTCTGTCATGTATCGTGCTGCTCTGCCCTTTCTCTCTCTTTCTGTGATGGTCTAGAGTGATAAAAAAAAGCCTCTGTCTAGACTGGGAGTACAGCGATAACTAACCTGATGGGGTTTGAGTTAACCCTGGAGATAAATGTTCCCTTCAAGCTCAGGTGAAGCACCCTGAAGACAGAGCTTACTAGTTTGGGCACAATATGGGGCAACGTTACTCCTTGGTATGAGCTGTTCAGTCAACCCTGTTGTTGATACTGGACAGGATGTAGTTGCTGGTGGGATCTAGTACAACACTGAAGACCTCTGCCTGATTCTTCATTGTAACGCTCTGGTTATGTCGCTCATGGTCACATCTGTTGGCAGCTGCATTTGCCTGGATCCCATCCTTGTCCTTCTGTGTGTATGTCGCTGTAGAGATGTAGACTCATTGGTAACCTCTCCATCTCAAATGAGACAAGCAGGTTTCTTCTTGTTCGGCTCTTGTTCATGCATTGGCTTGTTATATTGATATTGAGAACATCAGAAAAACTTGCGTATTTTAAGTGTATATACAATGCATAGGTGACTGTTAGCAATTAAACTCTGCTTTTAACCAGCATAGTTATTTAATGCCTTTTGTTATCTCTCTTCTGTCGCTCTTGGCTGATACCAAAGACATGACAAATAAGGTCTCTACTGATGGTGCATCTGCTTTTTATTTTTCCTGCTCTGCTTGCTTTTCCACTGAATTTGCTGGCAGATATGAATCTGACTTCAGCACAAAATCATGAGCTGTCTGGATTTTCAGTACAAGGAGTTTTGGACTCAACTTACTATATCACTATTTTTCTGCAGTACCGTTTCTTTCAATTGATATACAAGGGCACTGTGTACTTAAATACTGTTACACGTCCTTTGATGCACTCCAGCTGTGGAATTTGCCCCACAAAGCGTCAGTAATGGCACCAAGGTCATAACTTTGTAGCAGCACAGTGGCTTCCAACTCCTCCTGTTTTTTGTCCGTTCTTGTGTGCTTTGGTGTAAAAGCACCTCACTGGGCTGTGTCACCTTCCTAGAGGAATGGCTGTATATGTACAAATAGTGTTGAATATGAATACATAAGACTATTTTCTGCTAGTGCACTGCAAAAATGGTTGTAATTTCTTAGCAAGGGAGCAGTTTCACTCTCCTCTAAATTATGCTCTTGCAGGAACATGTACATCTAGCATTAGAAATAGATTCTATTTGGTCTCAAAAAATAATGCAGCAATTTTTCTGTATTGTCTTACCTGAACTTTCTTTGTATTGCACTGAAGGTTTTGTAATTATGGTTGCAAGAAAGAAAGACTGATCTCCTGCGGTAAGTACAAAAGGAATAATTTTTTTTTCCTCACAGCATGCCAGTCCTTTGTAGGAAATAGAATAGGGGTTATTTGGAAAAAAAAAAAACCAAACATCTTATGTGCATCGTTACCCTGGATTTAAGTATGTTATATGTGTGAGTGCTTAAGGACTGATTTCATAGTCATTACATAGGCGACCTTAATTTGTGAACTGTATAATTTTTTGAGGATTTTTTTGTATTAATAGCATTCTTTTCTCCCTGTCCTTCCTTTCTCTCTCCCCCAACCACAAGAGTGAAACACTTCTGGATAAAACTTACATTTAATTCTGTTTTATTAAAGGAACTGGTGCATTTCATTTGTAATCCTATAGGGTGCTAATAATTATTATTACAATTTAAAGGATAAAATGTTTCCAATTTCCTGTCTTTTATTATGTTTATGTATATATTTTCAGATATGATTCTGGACCAGCAGGTGGGTTCTGGGCAGCTCAGCGAGGATGTTCGTTACAGAGTGCATGAGGCATTACTGAAACAGCATCACCATCAGAACCAGAAGAAGCTGAGCAACAGGATCCCAATTGTAAGATCCTTTGCTGATATTGGAAAGAAGCAGTCTGAACCCCATTCCATGGATAAAAGTGGTAATGCTTTATGTTGCATTTTGAGCTTTCAGTAGCATCTGCCTATTCGGTGTTGCATGTGCTTTGTACCCACAGCTTAACAGTGCAATTCTGCTCTGAAAAGCTACTCCGTAAAAATGGTGCTTTTTGCATGAGAGTGGCTCCTCTTACACATTCAGAAATACACCTCCTCAAATACGAAATTTGGCTATTTTGCACAAGTCAGGGCTAGGCAGAGCTATTCAAGAGAACTCACTGAGGTGTGGGAAGCTGTGCTGGTGTGCCATGGCATCCTGGGTATGGCATGGCGTGTTATTTCCAGTGCAGCTTAGGTGTGCTCTATGTGGTCTGTGCAATTCCTCAGACTGAGCTGGAGCGTCTTTGCACAGGGTTGTTCTGAACTGTGGACAGAACGGGACAGAATTGTGGTAGGACTATTTTTGACTTCTGTTGACTATCCAGGACCTATTTATTTAAAATATAGTGGATTGTTGAAATAGTTTCTAAGTCTACAACAGTATATGCATTAGCTAGAGTTTGACTGCCACTTCAGATTTTATTGGTGAGTTTGAGGGGTTGAAAAATGAGGCAAAGATTTCAAGATGACACTGTTGGAGAGATGTCACAAAAGTTTTCCCTTGTTCTTTCAGAAAATCCCTTTTGGGAAAATCAGGATAATGCAAATGACAAATGTTTGCAGAATGGTTCTAGAATAAAATATTGACATAATTTTTTTTTTGTTTTTCTTACACCTTACAAGGTTTATTATTGTTGCAGGTCATCATAATGAAAGATCCTTTATTATTGCCTCTTCCTTATTTGCATAAACAAGAGTCTGTGTTATGAAATTTGCAGCCAAATTTTGCAAATATTTTTCAGTTAACTCTTATTCCAGAAATCAACTGTAGTGAAATCTCAGTCCCTTCGGCTGTCACTCTGTTTCAGAGCCCTGCTGAGCTCCCCTATCACCCTGGGAAGTGGGGAGTGAGGAAACAGCCATGGCGCAGGGAAGGTCAGGGTTGCAAGAGGAATCTGTGCTCTGAGACATAGGACAGAAGGGCAAGGAGTAGCTGTGTGGCTGATCTGGAAAGATGGGGCTGTCCATATAAAGGTTAACTTGATTTCAAACAAAAAGCTTTTGTTTCAATCATTGCCATATAAAGCTTTGAGAGATCTAAATCTAGTTATTTCCCTAGGGAAGATTCTTAGTCCTAAAAGGCAGCATATAATTTCATCTGATGAGGATATTAAATAGAAACCTTAATTGTGTCAAAGTATCATTTTAAGAGTAAGGAAAAAAATAACATTTGCTAAGATGTGTGTGATTATGCATACAGATGCACAATGGTAAATGTAAGTAGGATGATTGTCCATCCTTTTAAAGGCAACTTGTTAATTTACACAGCTTCTGCTGATGACTTTAAACAAATATTCATGACACACTAGAGAAAGTTAATGATGTAATGATCCTGTACTCAATTTCCACAGGATGTAAGATGGCAGCTTGCATTCCTTTAAACTTTTTACACTACATCTTATATAATAAATAGGCATCAGTTGCCTTCAGGGCAAGCTGTGAAATTATCATGAACTCAATTTCGGTGACTTTCTGTGTCTGTTAGTGGAACTGATGCAGCAATTCACTCCAGAAACATCTTGCTTTTGCCCAAGTTTCTTCTGGCAAACTTCCTAGCTCTTCCTAAATTTCCCAAAAAATAAATTCTTAACAGGATAGCATCTAAATCCATATTAAACACGCTAATTTTACATACTTAGTGGTTTAGGGATTCTCTTTACAGTTTTTCATTTGTCTGTCCCGATTTTGCAAGATGAAAAAATGCTAAATGCATAGTTCTTGTGCTTGTGTAGAAATGTCTCAGAGTACTTTGACCTCTGTTAAAAAAAAAATTGTCACCTTTACTGTGTTAATTTAAATTAAATGTACCAATAGATGTAATATAAATTATGTATGTATGTAAAAAAATAAAATAACCTGTAGAGATTCAATAATTTTAGGGACGCTTATGTGAAAATATATTGGATTTCTATCTAAATTACAATGAAAAGTTATAATCACAAACTTTTTGGACAGAGATGTTTTTTAATCAATTTGAAGCATTGTTCTTCTGCTTGGGTCTGTTAAGTGCTAATGCACATTTGACAGTCTCCTGCATTGACCTCTTCAAAACTGATGATAGTCCTGTAAATTAAACAAGGAGGATTTGTTTATTAGAGGTTTTTCTGCTATCATCCATTGCCCTGTTACATTAAAAAGTCTGAATCTTATTTTATGGCCCGAATTGCATTGAAATTAGCATTAGCTTTAGGAAAGGAAGATCTAGTCTAAGTTTTTTGTTTTAAAAGGAACTAGAATTTTTTCCCTTTTCAAGACAACTGGAAATAAGCAGCTCAGAGGTCTGAGTGGCCGCTGTTGCCTGAGTACTCCACAATTTAAAAAGTGGGAAAAGAGAGAATTCTGGAGAGCTGCCTAATATCAAATACACTAACTCTACCTCTTCTGGCACACTCTTAGTTATTTCTTCACCCTGTGTAACTTGCAAGTGTATATGGTGTGTAAATTATGCAGGAATCTGCTCTGAAATGCTCAGCCCTCAGGAGCTCTGCTTTTCTTAGAAGCTTGACCAGGGGTAGCAGTGAGGTTTCTGATCATTTTCTCTGCCAGTACCTCCCAAAGGCTGTAACTCAGCTACAGTGTTCTGCTCACTCAGCTATACATTATTTTTCCGATTGCCATGGAGTGTCTGTACAAGTTCCTCATAGCAATATAAAAATTAGTTGTTAAAATATGGGTTTGAATTATGTAAAAGCAAAAGCTGAATATGTATAAAAGGAAGAAAAATAAAGGAATATAAACAATTTATATTATTGTCCAAGAGTGCGCTGTAAACACATCTTATTTCCTGAGAACAAACTGGTAAAATGCATTCAAGGCATTATTTTAATCTTGTTCACAATTGTCCACAAACATTGTGTAGAATGTAAGAAGGTAAATGTTTCTAATACTGCCATCAGTAGCAGTATTTTTCTCTCCTTTTAATAAAAAGGAAGGAATCAAAATATTGTTGCTTTTACTTTCTGGACTATAAATTTAATTCCTGGAAGGCTGCGGGGAAGAAGCAGATAATCTCAGGTACTGCTGGTGAACTTGGAGCCCAGTTCACCCCTGTCAGAGACAGCAGTGTTCATAAAGAGCACGTGCCAGGAGCTTTAGAAGGTTCCTGCTTAAGTGAGACAGGGGAACTTGAACACTTTTTCTGCACAGAAAAAGTTCTCTCTTTGGTTAAATTTGGGGTTAGTGTTAGACAGTTGAGCTGGAAACAATCCTTAGCAGTCTGTTGATTGTAAAAAAGGTGATTCAGAGCCCTAAGTCCCTGATCTGTGGGTTAGGTGGTACAGCTGAGGATTCAAACTCCCTTCTTTGTCCAAGTCCTTGACAATAGTAGCTTATCAATGTGTCAATTTTCAGATGTTCAGGAGCAAAGTCTGAAAACTAATACATAACTTCATTCAATATATGCCAGCACCATTGACAGGCCATTGTGATATTTTTGCTGGAAGATAGTTGTACATATGTTCTCCCTCCATTTTTCTTTGTTTATGAATCTGTCAGACCATCTAATTAGTTTGCTTCGTATTTAGTAGTATTATCTTTTGTTTACAATGGCTTTTCTTCACATCCTCTGCAGGGCTAAGATGTCAGGGTGCTATGGATTTACCATGCATTTTAAATGCTGCCATGCTGTGTTTAACTTTCACTTTTCATTAGGCATCAAAACTGTGAGAATTAAAAGCCTGCTTTTGATGTTCCAATAAAAAAACTACAGTCAAATTTGGCGTAAGAGCAGGAAAAAAGATTTTTTAATAGGCTAATTTGACACCAAATGCCTAAAATAGAGGGTAGCAAGTGATTTTAGCATAAATACTGTAAAAGAAAGGTAAAAATATTAATTTTTTTCCACTGGTAAATCATCTTTAGAAAGTTTGCTTTATAAATTAGTTTAACCTATTTTTATTGAGATGAGTGGGTCTCACGCTGATACCTCAGAGCTGTGTTAATAAATTCCTATGACACGGCCTAAAGAGTCAAAGACAACTGCAAATACATGACACATATCTATTTCAGAGGAATGCTAAAATAATTTCATAAGCCTCTCCCCTTTTATAAAAGAAATTCTGAAATTCAGAGTTAAAGCATGTGTGGCATGAAAAAAGTGATTCTGTGAAAATGTAGTTAGGAAAAGAAGTTTTCATTGTATAAACATTTAAGGGTTTTGACTGGCTATTTCACTTTAGTCTAGGGGGTGTGTATGTTTTATATATATATAATGAAATCTAACAGATCTTATACTGATTAAAGGCCAAGAGGAAGGAACTTGAGACTGGAGAGAGGAGTATGGCAAGCTAAGATTTTGGCTTGTATTTTACTGTATAAAGCTTGTATTTTCATGCACCTTGCTGAAGTGTTCTTTATGCACAATAGCATGTTCTTATGCCTGTTTTCTGTTCCATACTTACGCAATTTATGAGAGCTTCTTCTCCCTTGTCATCACAGCAGGCACATTATTGGTGTAAAAATTGGGTTGCACCACACATCATGTCTGATTCTGAGAAATTTCTCAAATTCCATGCAGAGGTTTCTTGGTGTTCCAAAGAGCTTGAAGAAAGCAATGGCATATTAAATTTGGGATCTTCAGAGTTAATAGCATGAGCTGCTGAAACTGTTCATTTTGACATGTTCTTTTTAAACCTTTTCCCAGTTATTTCAATTAGTATGATGGGCTGGTTTGGACTTCATTGTTTTGTGGCAGTATAAGCACAAGCAGAGATGTTGGAGCTTGCCCTGATTTAGAATAGCATCCTTTAGTATCTTTGAAAGTCAAAATTCCCAGTTATGTTATGGTGTTAGTTTCCCAATCTTTTCTCAAGATCAGCTCAAGGATTTTTGCCGTAACTTGGAGCAAGCTTACAGCATGTGACCCTCCCGTGTCAATACAGTCACGTAGAGAAAGGTGGACATAACCTGTAGCCCCATGAAAAGGGTGGGGAGGCATTCCTAAGTACGTGTCCATGCATTCACTTTGGGAGTAAATCACAGCCAATATACTCATAAGTTTTCCAAAGTATTGGATCTGGATCAGAAGAATTACTTTAGCTTACCTTGAAGAGAAGGCAAACTCAAAGATAGTTAATTCTACCTTAAAGTAGCTAATGCTTTATTTCTTTTTTAGATTCTTCTCAAATGTATATATTTTAATCAGGTTGTATTTTCCACAGATTTTTATACTACGAAAATATAACTTGTATTTATGAACATTATCATCTGATATTTGTTCTTTCTTTCTCCACATTTCTTTGTACCCATGATAAAATGTGTAATCTGTATGTATAAAACTGTATCATTCATCTTTGTATTTCTTTATTTTGCTCTGTCTTTATTGTGTCTGTCTCTAACAGGCTCATCTCATCTCTGTATCTTCCTCATCTCCTATCCTTTGGGTTCTGTAAACTCCCTGAAGGTTCAGAGGTAGTATAAATACCTATTCTTGCTTGGGCTTCAGATAATTTCACATGTACACCCATGTCTTCATCTCAGTTTCTTGTCAGCATGCAACATCTTGCTATCGTGATTTAAAAAAAGACCTCAGGGCTTTGTTTGTAGCTGTGGCACACTGAAGAGAAGTTTGTGTGGAATTTTTGTTTTGGTGGGGGGGAAATTGCTATTTCTTTATAAGTTAATTTTCTTACATCAATTTATAAAACTGCAAATCACAGCATTTTACTTCATACTGCATGACTTCATGTGAATTATGCTTGAGATATTCAGGCCTAGCATTAGAAACACACCTACAGGGACTTCTTCCTCATCCTCTTAAATTGCATTTCATTAGTGAACACCAAATCTTGTAGTTATGGAGGTACAGTGGGCGTGACATGATTCCCCACTGTTTAAAAATCTTGTTCATCAAGAGGCCTAAAGGCACACACACAATCCAGCCTGCAGAGATGCTGTCACTGCTCTGTTATATTAGAATATTATCATATATGTAAGAAAATATACTGTTTTTCAATGTTTGAGTTTTGATCTGGACAGTGTTGCCCATTTAGATTTGCAAAATTGGTGACTAGTTGCAGTGAAAAGTCTGAGGATTGAAGAAGCTTGAAAATCAGTATTTTTTTTTTTTCTAAATGGGAAGAAATATGTATGGTTTAGAAAAATAAACTTCTTTTCGGGTTTAGTTTCCTTTGATGTGCTTGGTTGCATCCAGTTTGTTTCCATTAACATGATTTGTGTCTGAGTACACTGTTCTGCGTGTTTGTCATTGATGTCCTAGAGGCATCTTGGATAATAACCACAATGCACATAGTTAAATGTCTTAAGTTGCACATTTTAGGGAGGAAGAATATGTTACATGTGACATTAATTTACTAGGATTAATTTCCTTTAATTTGACAGGGTTAACTGGCAGAAATGCCAAACTATCTGCAGATGCAAACTCCTAATACTGTAACAAATGTGGACCTTATTTTGATTTATAAGTGGCTTGACTTTGCATGAAAGTGTTTTTTTGTGGGAATTCTTGCTCTAGTCAAAGCTCTGGCAATTTCACATCATCTGAAAAAGACACTTATTTTTTATATATGCCAATTTTTTGAAACATAATTTTAAAACTGTGCTGGTACTGGCTTTTTATTACATAGAAAAGCTGTTACACCAATTATAGCATGGTTTATCCCTTATGTACTAAGTTCCTTTTTATGTAGCCTGGATATTTCAATTATACCACATTGTGCATTTGATACTAAAACTGTCTGAATGGCTCTGATGAATTCTGGAGAATGCAGCTCTTCACATGCTTTATGTAGGTGGACTGCAGGATAAATCAAGGCTTCAGCTTTATAATGACTTAAAGTCTTACATTGCACTGTTGAAGAATAAAATTCTGTATTTGCCCGATACAAAGTGTAAATAACCATTTTGCTTGGGGTGCTGAAATGGAACTCGTGAGGAGAGGGCAGGAAGGAGTGGAATGGTGAGGCTTTTGCTGCTCTTATTCCCTCTTGTAGGGAGTTGGTGGCTTATGCCTTCATCATTTGTAGCAGCCTAAATGCCATATTTTCAGTTCAAACAAAAGAAGTAATAAATCATGACAAGTGTTTAAAATCTGTCTAGAATTTGGGGTTACTTTGGGTTTTTTTTTATTTTTTTATTTTTTAAGAGATTTCCTGTTGTCTCGATCTTGTATCTTTGGTTGTTACTCAATGCAGTAAAAAACTTGTTGTTCCATGATCCAGAAAGCTGTCCGAAGTTGCAGAGCTATTTAAACATATCTTTCTGCCTCAAGGTAAAACTTGTGTTCTTTCAGATTACTCCAGCATATGGGTAAATCCAAGTTTGAGGTCTTCTGTTGGCACATAAAAAGAACATATGCTATTCTTAAAAACTTCACATACTTACTGTAGTGGCTTTTTATTCCTTATATGTATATCTTTACATGTTTTTTCTCCTAAAAGTGGACACAGTGTTTAAAAGTTCTCTGGACTGTTATGCTGATTGCTTTTGACTGCTCCAATTATGATATTAAAACTTCAGTATTTAAACAGGTTGTCCATGCTTTGACTTCCTTGTTTGTCAATATTTTTTCTCTGGCAGATATTTCTGTTCTCATTTTCTTTAATTTTTGGGTCCAGAAAAAGAAAGTGTAAATGCCTAATTAGCAGCAGAAAGATGATGAACTACTATTTCTGTTACTTTCCTGTAACTTCTTTATAATGTAATATGTATATTAGTAGGAGTAATTATTACAACTGTTTCCCTTTTCATACATCCTAAGATATTGAGGAGCGTGTAAAAGGACAAAATGAAGAGTCAGCAGGTCGTAGAATACTAGATTTTAGGTTTTTTAGGAGTAAGTTAAGACAGAAACTTTCCCTGAGCACTTTATGCCTTCTCAATTTGAATAAGTGGAAGGGGTTTCTTTGTCACATTAAAAAAATCTCCAAAATGGAAGAGAAACAAAATTTATATAATTTTGATATTAATTATTTTTAATACCTGTAATGCTACAGGGTAATTCCTGTAAAAGTAATTCAAGGACTGCTAAATAAGCAATATAGAAAAATAATCACAATGTGAAGTAGTGCACTGGAATACGTATTGTAAAGATGGTGGTGTAACAATGATGGAACTCTGTTTTTCTTTCAGTTCTAATTAAAACAGACAAATTGAATGACAAATTGAATAAATACCTTGCATATGTAATAATTTCTGGCTTCTGTTTTGCAAAAGTTGTCTCCTGTGACATTTAGGAATTAGTAGCCTCTTTTTATATTAATTTCTTTAATTTACATCAATATGTGAATTTCTAAAATCAATCCTTTATTTTTGTCATGTGTAAATTCTAATGCTGACTTTATTTTTATTCTACTTGCTTAGATTAACATGCTTGTCATGTCTGTTAGCTGTTCTCTATTTATTTCACTGTAGAGCTGAACAAAACCCCTGATTTCTATTCTTATTTTGATCTATCCTTGTCCTGAATCAGGGAGAAAAATTGAAATACTTGAAGTTTAAAGATAGATACATTTAATAATAGGATTTCTAGCAATATATTTTTAAACATTCTGTTACTGTATTACCTAATCAAAGTGCAGTGTCTCTGTCTGTGCTGCCAGGATGCACACATGAATCTAAAACCTGTTCTGTGCCATGGGAGATTCGTGGAAAATGACATGTTGATTTTCATGAAAACCAGCATTTTCCTTGAGCAAGGGTTTCAACTGGGAATTCATGACCAGTCCTAGTCAGGGCTCCTGTATTGCTCAGCTGTGACAGAAACTGGATACTTCAGCATTTTGGCAGTGGCTGAGGTGTTCTTGCAAGTCCCTGGTCCTGTTCAGGATGGATCCTGCGAAGTCCCCAGTCCTGGCTGTGGCCAAGGACGTGCCTGGGCTGCAGATCCCAGCAGCAGGAGGGGCCATGCTGTGGCTTTTGGAATTGCCCAGACAATGTGTCAAGCTTAAGACTTTCTGACTGTCTTCATCTTCAAATATCATGAACATATGGTCTTTGTTACTGTGCAAGTTTAGGTTGATTTTCACCAGAACCAATGTTTTCACATCATCATTTCTCAGTCATATGAGAGACTTTATTCACTATGGAAACAAATATATGCTGGGCATGAGATGCTGACTCTGGGCCAGTTGGACTCTGTAGTTATTCCTGGATATGTGTTAGGGCAGTAAGAGATAGTTGGCTCATTTATTTGGTACTTTCTCTTGTACTTTAGTGTGGTGTTCAGAGCTTTGTGTGGCTTCTGACATGCCAGAGGAGAAAGAATGAAGTCAAGGCATGGCCTGTGCACCTGTAGGATTTGGGTGCTGCCCTACTGCCAGCCCCAAGCCCTTGGTGTGTGTGTGGTGGCTCTGGCCATGTGCTGGAGCAATGTTGGCATTAAGTAAAAATATGCTTTATATGACATAGACTTGTTACTTGACTGTTTTTTCTTTTTGAGCTTTTGTTGGCAAATTTTTTTTGGTCAAAAGACTTGCTCTTTGTTTCCACAAGACTGAGGTGTATTTAAACATTTCTCATGTTGAGATGTTTTTAAACTTTAAAATATTCTATTAAATCCTCACTGGAATTTTTTTTGAAAATGTATTTGCTGAAACATTTGTTTTATACATGTCCATAATCACATTTTCAGTATTGAGCTTATAAATCAGTTAATCTCCAATATATTTATTTTTATACTGGTCCACTTTTATGTGGTTTTTTTTTGTAGGTGTTATAATCAGGACATTCTTATACACATGAGTAACTTTGTAAAAATTCATAATCCTATTTGAGTCAATGAGGATTATTATTTTTGTAGACAGATATTGCCTAAAATTGGCAGCTCCTCAAATTATTTACAAAAGCTACGTGAAGGCAAGACTTTCCCCAAATGTGTATCTTTAGAATTGAATGCTTTAATTGGTATAGAAGTTTTGTCTTCTAATATCCAATAGTATCTTTTGCATTTTCTAAATTACCTTCTCTCGTTTCTAACTGCCCATGATGAATGTTCTGTCTTTTGAGAATGTGCTGTCCTAAATAAGTTTTTAATTAAAATGCCATGTTTAGGTGCATCATATATCTGTGATATGAAATGTATGCAGAGCTCTAATCAATCGTTTTATTAGATGTTGCTTTATTTATAGACCTGTTAGTGCTCTGTAATAATGATACTTTTTTTAGCAGGTCAGGTTGTTTCCCCACAGGCTACTCCAGCCTCTATTGAAAACAAAAATGATGTGAGCAGAGAAAACAGCACCGTTGACTTTAGCAAGGTAAGTGTTCACTGATGGTGAAGAGAGTTTCCTGACTACCAAACAGATATTTAGAATTAAATAAAATGAATCCATGCAAGTAGAGAAAAGCTGTAAAGTGTAGATTTTGATTTAGCATTGAAGTTTTGTGTGCACTGCAGTGCAGTTTCTATAAACAGAATCTTACATTTTCTTTCTAAATTATGTGTAACAGGAAATCACAGTTTATGAACACATATAAATTTTATAGGTGTATATTTGTAGAGGAAATTTTACAAATTGTCAGAAAATTATCTAAGTAGGAAAGTAATTCGGAATTCCTATAATTCACATTTATTTCAGATTTTTAATTTCTGTAAAAGAGATGCATGAATGGAAACTATGCTTTTTATAACCTGAACTCATGGATTCCAGAAGTGTCGCTACAGGACACGAAAGAGTACAGACACACACCGCAGCTTAGGTGATCAAAAGAGAGGAGAAGAAGGTTTATTTTTTCTGACTCCAGTATTTATATTTTCCAAAAGTGACAGTGGATTGCACGGTGGCAGTGCCACCTCTCCAAAGACACTGGACAGACAGACAGTCCATCAATTTTTCTCCTCCTCTATGAAGGAATGCAAAAACACTGAGGTGTTTACAGAAAGTGTGTGAGAAATTTCTTCACAAATATGTAAATATCAGAAGGCTTAGAAAGTCTTACAAAACTCAGAGTGACACAGAAGTCTCAAACAGAATGTGTTTCTGTAAACCTATAACTTAATTCTTCTGGTGAGCCAAGATAATTCAGTACACTTTACAAAAGATGTTAACTGTTCAGTAGTGGAGATTGCAATGACAATTCAATGTTAGATAGCAAAATAAAGCAAACAGTTTCTCAGCTTTATTGTGAAGGAGAATCCTAATTTGTGTAAGGAGTCTGTATGCGCCTGAGACAGTCACAATGGATACAGATGACAGGCCTGACAGGGATAGGTGACTTCAGCTAACACATTAATTCAACAAAGGTTGAGTAAGTGAAGAAAGGTGATTTAAACCAAAATTCTGAAGAACAGCACTTTGAGTCTGTTGAATTTAATGTTAATGCAGCTGAGCTAAAAGTAGAGTTATGTGATTGCTCCATCTGGTGCCAGACTTATTTCCTAGCAGCAGTAGCTATTTGCATCATTTAAATTTTTGACTGAACATTTCTGACTGTGAATTGTATATGTCTGAAGTAAGAGAGGAAACAGATCTTTCTGTTAATGACAAGGAGAAAAAAGGAGGCTGGCTGGGAATGTATTATGAACCACATTTCTACAGAGTCTGCAAGAACGTCTATAAACAGTGGCAGGTTGTTAAAAATTGAGTGTTAATCCTTTAAAAATATTTCAAACTAAAGTTATAGTGCTTTAAAGAGTCAAGTAAAATATTGGTTTCATGATATTTATATTAAAGTCTTAAGTAAAACTAATTGGTTTTGCAAGTGTTCTAATATCAAGATGTAAAGTTTGTAAAGGATCTCAAATATAAATATTCAAAATTAAGCTATGCAGAAGTGAAGGGAATGACATAAGTTTCAGTAGGGCTTTTCTTGAACATTTCTCCAGTTGCTTTGAGTGTTGTAGGATCCAAATCCCAGTCAGTTGTCTGACTGTCTGTTTGTATTAAACAAGAATGGGAGCTGCATCATTTGATCCTTCACTCATTTTTGTAGTACATCAGCTTTGCTGACCAAAAAAAAGCTTTGCTTTGCTCTTCCCATTTGAACTAGCTGGAAGAAATCAACATTTCATCTTTTTCTTACCTTAACCATGATGGATACCGACAAGGATGTCAGAAATATAAAAGGAATAATTTTTGTTAGGAGGAATGAAATAACAGTAAAGGCTTGTAATCTAATACCTTTCTTTTTTGACTGACTTTAAATAGATCCATTTATCCTTCTGAAGCTGCATAAGTGCAGTTTCCCCTTGAAATGTGCTATTGCAATAATTCCCAACTGTTTCAGTTGGAATAATATGCACAGATTGAGAGGGAAGTAGAGCAGTACACCAATTTTCTCTTGAGTATTGTGATTTCTTGCTCTAATTTTGTTCCAGATATTAATTTCATATATCTTCTGCACCTTTGACTACTTCACATATTCTCTCCTTCCTAATCTGTCTCCCTTGGGCTACATCTGATATTCCAAATTTGGAGTTGATTCAAAAAGCTGACTTAATCTGGATACAGCATTGATATTGTGTTGATTGTATTGGTATCTATCTATGAAAAATGTGAGGCAGGCACTGAAAGCTGTCTTGAGTGTTCCTTCAGTAGCATGGATGGAGAGATGGTTTGTGCTGTTTGTAAATGTGTCACTCCTCTTCCTCTGCTGCCACCACCAGGACTTTGTGTTCTCAGGGTGTTGGGGAGGTGATCTGTCACAGCACCACTTCACCCCCTGTCTGAGTAGGATGGGAATGATGGTTTAGGAACTTCATCTGGTTCATTTCTACTTCTTATGCCAAAGACTGAAGGGAACATTAATTGTGCTGAAACACAAAATGTATAAAGAGACTGTACCCACATCCCTTACCATGGCAACATTTGTGGAAATGCTATTTCTGAGACAAACCCATGCCCCATACTGACAGAGTTTGGTTATTCAAGTGCCATGTGAAGCAACTGACTTGTTTTGAATACCTGTTGACTCTGCTTATAAATAAATTCGATGAATATGTTTTACTAAGAAGGGACATTGGATATTTTGTTTGTCTTCCTGTCAATTTATGTTTGATTTCAGGGTAGATGTCCACCACTCTTCCGTCTTTGAGTTGTTCTGGAGGGACATAACCTCTGCATTGGCTATTTAGTTTTATATTTAATTGGAGGTTGCTGAGACTATTTAGGGTCAGCTCAGGAATGTGACTCAGGTTAGGGTGCAGATTAAGATGCACATCAGGTTTCTCCAGCTAAATGCCTGGGATAAGAAATATGTATTGTGGATAGGTTAGATGAAGCACTCAAAATATGTAGCTTCTGCCACTGCCATAAATTCACTTCGGGATCACCTCCACTCTCATTATGCAGTGAAAGCAACACCTTTGGGGTTTGGGTGTGTTTGTTCAGTTTGCTCCTCTGCCAGCTACTTCCCTTTTAACAGGGCTCTCTTCACTACCTAAGAGACTAGACAGTATTAGAATCTCAAGCTGATAAGTAGTACAGGAAATATCTGGAAATACTTTCTGGTAGACAGGAGACAGAATGTTTATTTCAAATTTGAATCTTGTGGTCTGTTAGAGGACCTCAATGTCACAACTGTAGCATATTGTATATGTGACATTAATTCTTAAATGTATTTAAATGTTAAATTCATCCATTCACAAGGTAAACTCAGCACAGAATGCAGATTTTCACATGCCTGAAACGTTCCTTTATTCCTCTCTATTAAAAATAACCTGTGACACCAAAATTAGGTGCAGAGTGAGCCTTAATTATGTATTAAATCCTGAGACATTATGTTGTAATTTGATTGGAGAACAGAATTTACCCCAGTTTTTCAATTTACCTTGAGAAAGTACTTGCTCTCCAACCTTCCTGGTTGATCTGTTTCTGGTTTACCTTTGTGAGGTGTTTAGTATTTTTTGTAGCTTAGGGAAGCATTAGCTATCTCTTTGTGATCTCAGCAAACCAAGATTTCATTACACAGGCAACTGTGTTATATCTGAATTCTGATTTAGTGCCAGAGCCATTTGCAAGAAAACAATTTTCTAAATATTACCAAAAACTATGCAAACTAGTACTGACAGATGGCTGTAGGATAGACATTAAAATGGTCCACTTTAACAGTTTATATTGGATTTGGTTGCTGTTGTTGTGTTTAGATTAATAAAAGGAAAGCAAATGACAAAATTAATGCATTTTGAAATGTAGACAATACTGGTGCATAATTAAATCAGACATACATTATATACTTTATTACTCCATGTCAGTCTTTGTTACAGAGTAAAGTCTAGAGTCATACATTTCCTACACAAATACCTTGAGCTTATTATAGCAATGTCATGATGAAACTGTGTGTTTTTCTATCATCCTGCAGAAGTCAACATTGCTGCCTAAAATTCCAAAGTTTTTCTTCTACTTTGTTCTTTCAGTTTGCTCTTGAGACAGTCAATGCTCATGATAGCTTATTTTCTGGTACTTTCAGCAGAAGGGCAACTGTCTTCTGTTAAATCTGAAAACAAAAATGCATCTCAGAGTAGAAAAAGGAAAATTGTGTGTAGTGAAATCTAATGATCTTCTCAGTGAGATAATAACAGAACAACTATGAGCTGCAAATTAATGATTTCCATAACTGTTAATTATAGAAAAATAAGTTGCCTTAGTTTCTTCTACTGTTATGGTTGTTATCAAGTATGCATGCTGTTTTGAGTATAGATAGAAAGCATTACTAGGAAATTAATCCTATATTCTTAAAAAATATTTTGAATTTGATTTGTTGTCTTTATAAATTAATTCTGCAGTGCTTTGTTCCCAAGAATAAACAGTCAAATAATTAATGTCTGGTTTGGTATAGATAAACATTTTTATTTAAAAAAAAAGTTATTCAACCGACAAAGAACAGTGGAACTGCATAACCGAAATAGCTAAGTTTATAGTACAGTGATCAGAAAGTCTCTGTCAAAAAAGCAGGGGGGAAAAAATCCCTGTTACAACTTTTAGGTTGTAATTAAATATACTTTTCCCAGGTTGACCTACACTTCATGAAAAAGATACCACCTGGAGCTGAAGCATCAAACATCTTAGTTGGTGAACTTGAGTTCCTGGACCGTGCCGTTGTGGCTTTTGTTAGGTTGTCTCCAGCAGTGCTGCTTACAGGACTGGCTGAAGTTCCAATTCCAACCAGGTACAGTTGGGCTGATTCTGCTCTGTGTTTTCCTGAGTACCTCATGGAGACAGACTGATGTGACCCTCAGCTTTGCCATTTACTGAGTGAGGAATTTGGTTTGCTCTTTAGCAAAGACATCTCTCAGCCTTCTACTCATCCTTTAAATGATATGTGGGTATATTTAGACACATGCCGGTTTTGAGTACTTCACAGATGTAGAAATGTAGGTTATAACAGACAGTTTATCCTACACAAACTGGTATTACTCCAGATGAAACACTAAGGTGAAATATTCAGCTTCGTAGAATATTACATCTGGAACTGAAAATACTTGTGTGATACTGCATAATTATATACAGAACTGAAAAAAATGAAGAAGGAATTGAGAAAAGGCAAAAAGCAAACTGTGATTTGGTTGACTAGGGATAGTGAGTGAATGGATGGAGAGCATGCAGTAAATGTGTTCTTCAAAAATTTTTTCTTCTTGAAGAATTTACTTTGCATGGTAGGGCATGTGACTTTTAACCAAAAAAAATTTATTAGATTAATTTTTTCCAAGTTGAAACTTTTTCTTCTGGAGTACTTTGATTCTGAAAACAAATTATGAGGAATTTAAAAAAAAAAAGAAGTCTAAAATAGACCTTGTATTCAAATAGAAGACTTTGGGATAGATCTGTGGTTATATGATGTGCTGGGGTTAATTCAGATCAAAACTCCAATATCCCCCCCNATTTGTTATTTTTATGGTGGGAGGGGAGGGTTAGGGTTATTCTCCCTGATCTTTTCCTTTCTGCCACTTTCCCCCCCGCTTTTTTTTTTTTTTTTTTTTTTTTAATTTGTGCATACATTTGTACACATATTCTGTCTCTCTTTCCCCTTCCCTCTCTTAGTTTCTATGAAAGTAGAATTCCAACAGTAGGCAGTAATGTATTCCAGTTTGTGACATTCAGGACACTCACATATGACTCATGTTATGCTATGAAATACAATGCTGAGAATCAGATCCTTGCTTCTAACCAGATAAACAGTAACATTTTCTGTGTACTTTGTAGTTACTTTGGATATTACTTTTTTGACGTTTTCTAGTTTTCTGTATGTGTAAGAAACATCGAGGGACTGAATTTGCTTTGGAAAAAGCTTTTCCTTGTAACCTCCCACAAATTACCATAAGAATAAAAAAAAAAAAAACCAAAAGGAAAAGAACAGATTTCTTGATTTTTAGTCAAAATAAAATAATTACAAATTAGGACAATTAAGTGTTTCTGCAAAAATGTGTATGTAAAAAATTTTCAGTAATACACATAAAAATATTGCCTTTTGTGTTTTAGCAAAACTGAGAATTTCAGTTATGTCATCCTCTGCCTTTTACAGAACTTTACTTGCCTATAACCTCATGCAGAGACTTTCCAGAGCCTCAATGCAAGTAAAAATGATTTAAAATTATTTTTATTTGGGTTAATTTAACTTCTCCAATATTACAATATTTTATGTAACCGGAACCATTCTGTTGAATTAACAGAATTAAATAAATTAATGTGTTCTGTATGTAGATTACAATTGCATACATTTATTATGTAAGTTAAGGTTTGTTATGTAAGGAGGTTTTGGTAGTCTCAAGCAAGACTGAGTGTTAGACTTATGATATATTTTTTGGAATGTGTTTTCACATTTTTATTTGAAGCAGAGTTTCATGTTTAAATGCATGTGTGAGGATCTTGAAGGAGATTATATATAGTGTTTATCTGAGTGATTCTTCAAGCATATTTTAGATAAATATTTCCGTAATATTTATATTAATTTCAACCATCTAACCTTTACAATTTCTCAAATTTACCTTTAATTTTCAGATTTTTGTTTATTCTTCTTGGACCACTGGGTAAAGGCCAACAATACCATGAGATTGGAAGATCGATTGCAACACTAATGACAGATGAGGTATTTTTATTCATGGTTCAGTTTTGTACTAACTGAAGAGGTGTAGTAGGGAATCTCCAATCCTTCAGATGAAATGTGGCTAATCATTCTGGTGATGACAACGAACATTCTAGTTAATTTCATAATCCTGTGACAGCTTCGTTTATACTGCTGTAAGGGGATAACAAAATGAGAAACAATTCACAAGTGACGATATCTTCACCAATAAGGTTCCATTTTACACAGTTGTTTTCCAGTGGTTTTAATTTTGTTCAAGCTGCAAAATCTCTAGAATATTTAGCAGCCATACAGATATTTTCTGTAACAGCTGGAATTTCTATGAGAACTATGTACCAGAAGCTATTTTCATTTGTAGCTGAGATTGTTTGTTCAGTGGGAATTTTACTAAGTGTGCTTTGTTTTAGAGAAGAGGGGCCATTATTTTAGAGAGAGTTCCTTTTTCCATCTTTTTTTCCTCCCCACATACTTCTCAATTTTTCACAGGTATTCCATGATGTTGCTTACAAAGCAAAAGACCGCAATGATTTGGTGTCTGGAATTGATGAGTTTCTTGATCAGGTTACTGTTCTCCCTCCTGGAGAGTGGGACCCAACAATTCGAATAGAACCTCCTAAAAATGTTCCCTCTCAGGTTTGTACAGTGTACAATTCAGACACTTTAAAAAGTTATGATGAATTTTTATTATGTTGATTTAAGTCTCATTAATTTAGCATTCAGCAGAGTCACTATGTTTTGCATGCTCTTTTTATTTTAGGGTAATTTCCTCAACTTGCAAGCATACAATATAGTGATGACATTTGGTTTAGTCCTAGTACTAGACCTCTCCTGAGTAAATACAGGCAGTTGTAGCTAAAGATACTAATTTCAGGGATAAGTGGTCTTAAGCATCCTTGATTATTTCAAATAGCCATGGTTTGCTTTTGTTCTAAGCTTATTGCAAGACTTGTTCAAAGCTTGTTACTCTGTAAAATGTTTTCTGTTAAAAGATTTTTGTGATCAATTCTTTAAATTTCACAGAATCACAATTCTTTTTACTCTTAACTGTTTGGTAATAGAACTCCTCTACAGCTTATGAGGAGGTTATGTTGACGAATCTTAAAATAAAATTTTTATGTTTAAGCTTTTAACTTTCAGAGCCTGTTTTGGTACTAAAGCCCATGAGAAATATCTTTTCCTTCTGGCAGGAGAAACGTAAGATCCCAGGAGTGCCAAATGGAACTGCAGCCCATGGGGAAGCAGAACATCCTGGGGGACACTCTGGACCAGAACTGCAACGCACTGGAAAGTTAGTGAAAACATATTCAAAATCTAAGTGTTCAAAGTGATGTTCAAGAGGAATCACAAGGGTCTGGTTCTCTTTCAAAAGTGTCTTTGCACAGGATTTCCTTCAGGCATTTGTCCTGCTTTGCATTTGTCAGGTAGCTGAAGAGGACAATACATGCTCGTTTTCAGAGGGCAAGAGGGTTTGGGTTCTCATTGTATTTATTGCAAGCTCCTTTCTCTGATATTTACCAAGGCCAGACCACTCTTAAACTTGAATAATATTTCTTGGTTTTGCACAGAATGAAGGAAAACTTGGTATAGTATTGTGCTGCATATTATGAATACTTACAGCTGTTTTGTATTTGAATTTTCTGGGTTGTGCAGCTCTAGCATTTCTTTTTTACCTCAGTAAGCCATGATATGTTCTGGTACATGAGGCTGTGGTTACCCTGGTGGCTGCAGTATACATCAGAATGAAGAATTTGCCCAAAGGAATACTTATTTTCTCTCATCTAAAATGATGTGCTGTAGGTGCATCAGCTGTCAGTGGCTGCCTTAATGCAGTGTAGTTAGGCAATAGATGCTTCTTTTACTTTGCTGCCTCCTGATACTTAAATATTGTTCCTACCTTTAGCATGAAGCTAAGGGTTCAAGTACAGTTGTGGTGTACACTGGGGCAGGGAAGAAATGATGGCCAATCTGGCTGGAAGTTGTTCTCTCACCACAGAACCTGCTAATTGACAGCTTGAAGGATTGTTCTAATGTTTAGGAGGTAGTAGCACTACACCTTCTTTACCTCAGCAGCATCTGATACATTGTGTGCCTGTGAGGAAAAGAGCATTGTGGGCTTATTTATTTAGCTGTATGCTGTTTTGTAAGGGAGCGTCTGTTCCTAAATATTTGATTATACTTCGCACAGTATAAATGACAAAAGATGACAGTTCTTGTCCTTGAAAAATGGTAACATATATTCATTTCTATCATCAAGTGTATTTAGGAACAAGTTCTCAAATAAAGAATGTGAAGCTCTCTATATAAATCTGTAGTCAAATAGGCACTATACCTCTCTAATTAAAAAAATGTAAATAATCATTTCATGTAAAAACCAGTTTGATTTAGTGCATGGGAGCAAGCAACTGGTTGGAACTTTGGGGTCTGGATGGTTAGTTGAAGAATTTATAGAAGAGGCATGGAAATCAGTTTGTTTCAAAACCACAGTAATTTCCTGGTTGAAGTTACAAAGACAGGCTTCTTATAAACTTATTTTTTTATCAAGTGCGAAACATAAGAGTATGTATCTTTTGATCAAGAACAGTAGCTTCTCTGCAGTGTGGTTGAAGCAATATTGTAGAAGAAAATTTTGTGTGCCACCTTAATTAATTTGAGCTCTTCTATGTTTTCTTTAGATTTTTTGGAGGATTAATCTTAGATATCAAAAGAAAAGCTCCCTTCTTCTGGAGTGACTTCAGAGATGCTCTCAGTCTGCAGTGTCTGGCATCATTTTTGTTTCTCTACTGTGCTTGCATGTCTCCTGTCATCACATTTGGTGGTCTGCTGGGAGAAGCAACTGAAGGTCGTATAGTATGTGTTAAATCTGAACTTTTAAAACAAACTTACATTCCTAATTTTGTGGTTATTATTTCCTTACTGTTGCATGAATCACCTTTATAAATTGGTGTTTCAATGTTTAGAAGGCTACAGACTTAAGACATTGCAAAAAGAACCTGTTAGAAAATTTATGGACACTTCTCTCTGTATCATATTCAGAGTGCAATAGAATCGCTGTTTGGAGCATCCATGACTGGAATTGCCTACTCTCTTTTTGGTGGACAGCCTCTCACTATACTTGGCAGCACAGGACCAGTTTTAGTGTTTGAGAAGATCTTATTCAAATTTTGCAAGTAAGTGAAGATCATTATATTCATCATACTTCATTTGTTATTAGGTGAAAGTAGAGACACCTATCCCAAAGTTGAAATCCTAAGCACTGCACTGCAAGATAAATTGTTGCCTTTATCATATTGCAGAGTCCAAAATTTATGCACTGAATTGGTAATGCAGAAAGGTGAGTTTTCTTAAATTTTGACATTTTGGTGCTTTTAAACTCTCCTTCCTCCCTTCCCTCTTCCCTCAGCTGTTTTGAAGAGAATGAAAACTTCAGGAGGTTGGATATGATATGATATGATATGATATGATATGATATGATATGATATGATATGATATGACATCATATATCATATCATATATCATATATCATATCATATAATATCATATCATATTTTTTCATTCTCTACTCTGAGAAAATATGTTTAAATCAGTGGTTTATCTAATCCCTAACTCAAAAGATGTTGCCCCTCACCAAGAAAGTAAGTGCAGTCGGAGTGATGCCCTCTTTCAATAGTCACTAGTACATAGACCATGCCATTCCCTCGCCTGGACAAAGAGAGGGTGAAGTGTCATGCCAGAAGAGCCACATTTGGCCTAATGTGCTGTACTTGACATATCTCTTCCACAGTGTGGGTAAAAATTATGTCTCCATTTGGAAGCCATCATGCTTCTCTGCTATCCAGTCTGCTTTTCTCCCTCATTACTGTGACAGGGACTTCTGTACCAGGATCTCCTGTGCAGCACAGAATAGGAAACCCTGCTTAGCACTCAAATTTTCTCACACCTTCAGACAGACCTTTCAGTTTGCTGTGATAATGTCACACGGTGTGTTTGGAGCTCTATTATCATATGCAATAAGCTTACAGAATTTTGATGAAAGCTGTTATAGCTACTCTTTCACAGCTCAAAAAGAAATTGACAGGTGTTGGTTGTTCACAAAGCAGGATATGGGATAAAGAGTGAGTGGACTTTATACACTTCATGTGTGTGTTACTACCCTTAAAGCTGCTCATGTGATCACTTTATAATAGAGATAGAGCTCTTTGTGTCCTGTTAGTTGGGGGAAGAGCTCTGGTCAGGAGGTGACTTGATAGGATCTTCTCTTCACAGTAAGTACATAATTTCTGATTCTGACAGTCCCCAAAAAGGAAATTTTGGAGCTGCTTTGTCTCCATTTAATGTGACTGGAAAAATGTTAAGTGTGTTTTATTTTTTTCTTCTTTTTAGAGAGTATGGGTTGTCATACCTTTCTCTGAGAGCCAGCATTGGGCTGTGGACTGCAATCCTGTGCATCATCCTTGTTGCAACTGATGCAAGTTCTCTAGTCTGCTACATTACCCGATTTACTGAAGAAGCATTTGCTTCTCTTATCTGCATAATTTTCATTTATGAGGCCTTAGAGAAGCTGTTTCATCTCAGTGAGACATATCCAATCAACATGCATAATAATTTGGAGCTGCTGACAAAGTACTCGTAAGTAAGATTTTGTCTGTTAAACTGTTAGGGTTGTTTTTCCATAGGTTGTTTTCTCTGCAAGGAGCACAACAGGAAAAGTTTTCAGTAATTGCAGCCTGAGCAAGCTATTCAGTAATTATGCTGTCTTATGGAAGTAGTAGTTACTGGAGGGATGTGTACAAGCAGGGCACATTTAGTTAAAAGCTTCAACATAATTAATGTGGAAATCCTAGAGTTAAAAATAGGACTTAAAGGGACCTTGGTTTTAGGTCTTTATTCCTTTTTATTTAATGAGACTTAACTCATGGTCTCTTTCTGTTACTTTGTACTTATGATTTATAATCTTTTAATGGCAACAGGATGTTCAGGTAATGTTTGTATATAATATTTGTCTTGTTTTGTTGTTTTATTTTTTTCCCTCCAAATTGAAATATTCACCTTTCTAAAACGTTATAAGTTGATGTGTCTCCTTTACTTTAACCTCTCTGGCATTTAAGGTCCGAGCTTAATTCACATGAGCTCAAGTGGATTTGGAATTGTTAGATGCATCTCAGTAGGTCATAATCAATTTGTTCTTAATACAAAGATTTTTAAATCTAAATCAATTTAAACTTTACTTTATTGTGAAGTTTAGACAGGTACTAATCTGCTTGGGGAATAAAAAAGTGAATTGCTTTTATCAAAATTGTTTCATTGAGAAGTAAAGCCTCATAGACCTGTTTCTGTGATATGAGAATAAAAATGTTGTTCTAGTAAAGGACAAGATCCTAATCTGTCCTGAGGCCAGTTAAGCTTGGTCACATCAGTAAATAAAATGTAATTAAAAAGCATTTTCAATGAAAATCCCTCTCCCGAAATGTCTTTATTATTTCACTGAACCCATTTGAACCCTCTACATGAGCTGGGTGGGGCCCTAAAGCAACAGTGCTTGAACAGTGCCACATCTTCTGTTCACTGGAAAAACAGGAGTGTCTCAACCAAATGTCTCATTTGCATTTTAAGCTGGGAAAAACAGAACACAGCAACAGAGAAAATATTTGAGCTTTTGTGTATATTATCACTAGAAAAATAGTTAGCAAATCCTGAATCTGAATGTACATTATATACCTAACGCACAGAGCAAGTTAAATCAGAGATACTATAGTTCTGCTGTGACATGCTCTCATCATGCTGAAAATATTATTCTTCTCTAATAGTTTAATCAGTAGGAAAAGGAATATTAATTTGAAGAGAAAGCAACAGACATCAAGAATAGACTATACATGCAGTTGAGGTTATATCCTCTTATTTACTCACCTTCTGTGAAGTAGGTATTTTACTCTGAAGACCTTCATAAAGCACAGTCTTCGTGAATTTTTTTCTTTTCCTTTACCACTTCAAAGTGGTTGTCTCAAAGCAAAAGAGAACATGATTTCCTCCTATAGTTTTGAAAATAAGATGTTGAAATCCTATACAAAGAAAAAAAAATTTTTAGAAAACATTTGTCAGGTGAAGCTGAGATACTAAAATATGTCATGGAAAGCATATACACAAATAGAAACATGGGTTCCTGGGTAATTCGATTCGTGGTTAGCTGAATCCCATGATATTGCTAGAGATTTCAGAGAAATGCGTTTAACAGTCCTGCTTATAGGTATGTCTATATTTTGTGAAAATGTTTTCTTATTGTAATCCTTGTGTTAAAAAATAATTGTTGTTGGTTTTAGTTAGGATGACATTCAATAATCAGAATCCCAGGCTGGTTTTGGAAGGGTGGTGTTTTATTGCTGCCTGCTCTTGGTAACTGAGCAATGAATGTAAAATGTGCAGAGCACACAGAATGGTAAGAGCAGCCTTTGTAATCTTCCAGTTACACCTATTGACCTGTCCTATTGACCTACAGTGTCGGAATACCAGCACAACAGTTTTCGATTTTTCAAAACACAACTCCTGAAAGATAAGTGTCTTCCAGATTTGGAAGAAAGATTTCTCCACTGTCTGGTATTTTCAAACACATATATAAAAATATTTGATATCACTGATATCAAACTTATTTGATACAGTATTTTTGTAGTTATTTGGGTTTATTATTTCATATCTATATTTTCAGTTATTCTTTCACTCTGTGTAGATAGTACAAGTGGATTGCCTTTTAAACTCGTGTTACATCTTACGTTTGGCACTTATACTGTATCTTCTACTTGCAGTATGTTCCTGTTTGTTATCAATCATGTCCATAGCAACTGACCCCACTAACAGTAAAATGCCTAGCTGTAGACATATAGCTCTTATGGGATAGGACTTACATTTTTTTTACTTTGAAACTTATTTCTAGATGTGGCAGTGTACTGACAATCAATGCATGTTTATTATCTTGTAAGAGCATGTGAGCTGCTATCCAAGGATCTGTGCTCTGAACACAGCAAAAGGACAATTCCAGCTTCTCCTGTTCTCTCCATTCCTTTTTCTTTCATCTGAGATTACTTAGTTATTCAGAACCAGTCCCAAAAGATTGGGAGAATTGAAAGATATGCTCAGTTTCAACAACTCTACATCAGCTGCTCAAATCAACTGCCCAGTGCTTTCACAGCAGACTTGATGCAACCTGAACTCCGTGGGCTTGCTGTGCAAATATGCACATATTAGTCTTACTCTGTCCAGATACAGCAGCCTTTTGCTCAGAAGATGAGATGTCACAATTACCATCCCTGTGGGATCATCACAAGACATTTCAAGTACTCAGTCCCTGCTCAAATGTCTGTACATAACTCAGTTCTGGAAAGTTAAGAAACTAAAAGATGGATAAGCACAAAAGTTTACTCAAAATAAAAATCTTTTTTGTGTACTTGAAGTTGGGAAATATTGATTTCACAAAGAATTAGAAGCTTTTCCTGCAGCATCTGATTCCAGTCCTTCTACTTGTAGTTTAAATGGGTAAGAAACTTGGGCTGAAACTGGTCCTGTCCTTAAAGGACCAGCATACTCTTTTGCAGAAGTTAATTAGTATCTGCTGTTTTGCTAATTAAAACAGCTGTTTGCATTTTCCTCTTTGGGGATTTTAAAGACAAGTTTTTAATTGTTAGTAAAGCCTTGGCAGGTCTTTAATTAGCCATGGATGATCTTCAAAAGGTTGAACAACTCATTTCTCTTTGAATGCTCTACCAAAGCTTATGTAAAACTTTATCTTGGATCTGCAATTCTATGCTAGAAAACTCAGGTTTTACAATAAAATTTCTGAGTTTTCTGTTGCACACTCAAAGAGTGGATGATAAGTTGGTCAGAACATTGAATATATTTGAAATTTTCAGTGTATGCTGTGACCCAACCGTCCTCTTTTCCCCCATGGGCTTTCTGAGGATGCTCTGATGTCCACAGGTAGTCTGTCTACGTACCAGTACTTTTCCTTTGCCCTGGTGAAGATATGAGTTTGACCCAGGAAAAGTCATTGGCATTCTGTTTAGTGCTCTCTTTGGAGTACTAGAAAGACAGAGAAAACAATAATTTTAAATGGTTGGTATTTCAACCAGATTGAATCATATTTCAAGTAAGAAAGAAAACCCATTCTGTATTTTTGGTGGGCTTGAATTCTGTTACAAACAGTCTCTGTTGCAGAGATTTGATGTAAAAGACTGCGCTGCATGCATCTCTTCTATTACAGGAGTAATTACTAATATCTGCCATAATACACCTTAGAAGCCTAGAGGAAGAGCATTCAGAACAGTTGTGTCTTTTTGGGTTTTTTTTTTTAAGGACTGGAAGTCCTCCTAAAGGATTTCCTAAGAAAATTGCATTAGTGTTTTACTATTTTAAGTAGAAGATAGGTTTTGAATTCTCCCTCAAAAAGACAAAAATATCTTATTGCATGATATAATTAATGTAAAAATAGACATTATCTACTTCTTACTAATTTTTAAATTTCGTTTTTTACTCTGTATTTAAATATTATCCTTGATCTTTCTGTGATCTGCTTGCAGGCAAATCCATTTAGCATTTATATGTAAATTTTTCCTAAAACACCATATTTTTGATATGGATGATGAAGAATAAGGTATTTAAGTGATAAATCAAAGGAAGGACAAAGAAGACCTGATTTTCAGTGTTGTGTACTGTGCTGTTTTTTTTTTATTTTTAAACTGCATTGTTTTGAAGGAATTTGAATAGAGTATTGACCTTGTTTATTAAATTAAATACAAATACTTCTTGATCAGAGCTTTTCTTTCTATTTTTTATGTGACCTTTTTGTATTTGTCATGCCATTAGCATTTGTAGGTTGGCATAGCAACTCTCTTATTTCTGCACTCTCCTCAGTCCTCCTGTTTTTTTCCTAGCCTGGTAGCAAATATATCTCCAGTTAGTGAAACCTGTCTGGAACACTGATGCCCATCATTTTTAGTTGTATATTAAATATTAGAACGTTATTTTTGCTAGGAAAAGAGAACCCCATATTGGAGCAGATAAAATCCAATGTTTTTTAAAAGGAAAATAAAATAAGCATTGTGGATGAAAGGAATGTGATTTAGAAAGCAATCAAGTATTCTTTAAAATATAAGCATTTTAAGATAGTTATTTTAGAATACAGAAGTTCAGTTATTTCTCAGGGTGAGGTTGCTTAGATCTTTATATAGCTTTTTGGTGTATAAAGGAATTTTATATACCTTGTTTGGTTTTATTATTTCTTTTTTTAAAGTGGTGAATTAATGTTGTTTTAATAATTCTTTACCAGAAGTTACTCAATTATTAACAGATTACATTGAATAATTTTAAAGTGATTTCTTGGCATAATAATATGCATATTGCAATCTGTCTTGCTATTGACATGCACTTAAGCATTGGGAATAGAAAATCCCTCTCTGATGTAATTAAGGAGCCAAGATCATGTCAATCTCAGTATCATTTCAGATTATAGAAACCATTGCTTCTGGAAGGCATGGAGAAGATTAGTTTTGTGCATACCGCTGTTTGCACAAGTAAGCTTTAATCTTCATTACCTATATAAATTAAATATTGGACGCAAATTAGGTTGGTTTATACCTTGTATCCCATAAGATTCAGGTGGAATGAGAAGAGTCAGTGATGATGAACATAGTATTGCTTATTATGGTGCCAGGCATGTAATTAAATTCCAATTCCTGCAATGATTTCTTTGAAGTTAGATATGAATATAGATTTTCTGTTCCCCTTTACAGTTTTTTTTTTCCTACAGTTAAGTAACTGTGCCATATCCTGTGTGTCCTTCCCTAAGAATATCCCTCTTCTTCCTAGAACCATGCAAGTAGTTTAACTTCTTGACAAGCCTTGGAATCCAGGCTTTCTTTTTCCTTACTCTATTTTTTCCAAGACTTCTCTGTGCCTGCCCAGCCCAACTGATTTGTTTGTCTCTTTTGCTTTCATTTGAACCCAGAGAGTGCCCACCTTGTTTTATTCTTTCCTACTACTCATCCCCTCCGCTTTGGAAACAGTTCTTGTTAAGCAACTCTCCACAGCATTCAGTTTATAGTTGAGAGCTGGTCTACACGATGCCTTCAAAATCTCTGAAGGCTTACATAAAATCTGTGGGTGGTTTTGTTACAGTACCCTCATGAGTATTGATGCATTGCACCTGAACAATTAAAAGTCAAGTTGACCATATAGCACTGTAAGGTATTGCAACAATTATTTCTGTGCGAGCATTATACTGAACATCTTCTCCTCGAGTGTATGCACTCTTAACTTTGGAAGCAGGGTGAAGTGACATCCTAGAAATATTTCACAGTGAAAGCTTTCAGATGAATTGTTAGTATCCCCCAGAGTTTCACTGCTTTTCTGCACAGGAATTTCTGTGTATGGTAGTTACATACTATGGTGCTGCTGTGAATGCATGGACTGCATACTGCACCAGATAGCTAATAAAACCCAACCTTTGAGGTTAACAAACCTATAATATGATGATAAAAATGTTTTCTAGACTTTCTCCTTGACAAAACACCATTTTCCTCCTGATGTGCTAACCTGATTCTGTGAGATTTCTTCAGTCTCACAAGAAGTCTCCTTCTCAGGTTTATCTTTTTTTTCTCTCTCTGCGAAACTATTGTGCTGCTGAGTGCATTGTTTAGGTGCTTTAATAGGCTTTTCTTTAGGTTTCTTTAATAGGCTGTTTTTCCTCCTGAACTTAGCCAACTAAACTATACAGACTTGTAACCTTAGAGAATATATGTGGATGCCTGCTGATGTTTGTGACTGTCAGAGATGGGCCACATAACTTAATGGTCATAATTCAGGATGACAGATCTCATAAATAAATGAAGAAAATCTTGTCATGACAGCTGTGCTGTGAAAGGGTTTCATGATACTGAGAATAGAACTTAACTGACAAGTCCATTTTCCATCGCTATTAGTTATTTTATTTCCAGTCTTTTCTCCACTGAGACTTTGATTTAGTTGGTATGAAGGTTGGTATGAGAAAGAATATGGTAAATATAATGCCAAGGATATACAGGTATTGTAGGTACGAGACAGCAGAGAGGACCTCATTTCATGATACAGTTGTTGTCCTCTTCCCATAGAAGTTGTTAGACAGACAGAAGGATTCTCTGAATCAGAAGTATTTTCACATGAAAATGGTATATTTGAAGAAAACCTAAACATGGATAGCATTCTGTTATCAATATACTTCAGCCTTGTAAATGCAATGTAAATATTACCTACACATATACCTTACTTTATAAACAAACCTAGTGATGTTATCTTCCATTTAATACTGTCATCTTCCTCTGTTATGCGATCAGTGCATGCTCAGAGCATCCTCTGTGCTAGGGGAAAACCTTCCTACTCATATTACCAAATATGTGTTCTGATATTCAGTGAGACATATTTTTAAAAAAAACACATTTTACAACTTATTTGTCATACTTGCCTGTTGTTTTTAAAGTATTATAAATATTCATATTGAGCAAATCTCATTCTCAGGCTATCTTAAGTGAGCCAGAAAGGCATTTTTTTCCCTTCTAGGAAGGGGAAATGGTATATTCACTAATTAGGAAGAAGCTGCAGTTCCATTTTTTATAGAACATATCCTTATCTAGTATAAATAGGTGTAGCTTGCAATATATAAATGCTAGAAAAATAAGATATCCAAACCAGTGCCTTTTGAATTTGTATAAAATCGTCAGTTGTAACTGCTAGTCTTGAAAACAGCCTGCTGAAAAATATCAACTGCTGAGACATGAATGGTCATGGGGTTTTAAAGGGAGCTGTAACATTTATTTAAGTGTGTTTTATTCACTCACAAGAATACTCTCTGAGGCTCTTTTTTGAAGCTGGACTAGCACCATGCTGCATTAAAGTCTGTGTGGGGAGCACAGCATACATGACACAGTAAAGAGAAGAAAATGGTGAAGAATCAGGGGTAAGAGGTGGATATTGTAAGGAGTGGAAGGACTAGACTGAGGTTAATTTGAATTGAACAAATATATGTAGGTAATAAGTTCCTTGTTTTGCAGTTACAGAAAATTACAGTCAAGGTGAAAGTGGTTTTAGTACAGAATCTTTCACCTGACTAGTTGTTGAGCAGCCATGATATTTGTGTTTTACTGCTAATCTAAAAAGGAGGGGGAAAATATTCCCTAACTTGACATATAAAGTGACAGGTTTTTAATTTGCTTTCCCTTTCCCATAGTCCAAAGAAAGAGAGATCATACAGGCAGTCTTTTTGGTGCTATTAAGGATAGTTATAACTGTTCCTTTTGTGGAATGAGGAGCCCTGCTAGTTGTCTGAGATTTCCTGAAGTTGCTCTTGTCAGATCCTAGCTGTGTTCCCTGTAAACAGGACAAATTGTAGATGTTGCATGCAGTGAAGTTAGGATGGCTGCCTCTAATGACTGAAGTGAACAAAATTGAGACTTACGAACCAAAACCTAAAACAGCTAAGAAATTGTGGAGAGTTTGGCAGGACAAATGGAAGTGGAGAGTGACCTATACTGTTACAGTTGAATTAGTGCTGAAGATTTAGCTGAAATTTTGATCCTCTTATAAAAAGTAGAGAGGTACAGGCTCCAGGGGATACCCATTTTTCGTGCATTCCTAAAATTTATTACTAATCGACCTTTGTTCTTTATTCTGATTTGCCATAGATTTCTTGAGTGCTTTGGAAGGTATATAGGCAATAAAGACTCCTTTCTCTGGTTATTATATCTAGCTAGCAGGTTCAGGTTGTTATTGTTTGTTATGTTCTCATTTTGTCCGTTCTAATCTTACAACAGTTCTGAGTTGTCTGAAGGCCATCTTGTCTGAAATAGTTTATCTATCTCAGATGCATAATCCACTTTTTATTAGGCTGTATTGGATTTTTAAGTTTTTAAGCTTGCTAAAAGAAAGCAAACTCCACTGATATCTGTCTAGCTACAAAATATTGACATTTTCAATATAGGTAGGGGCCTGTGTCTGGTATGTAGTTCAATTTTAGATCTCTCAGCCTCCAGCTGCTTTGAAAACAAAGGCATGAGTCAACAAAGATCCTCTCATATGTGCCAACTCATCAGGGATGTCACAGATACCATGGAGTGTACAGTAACCCATGCTTAAACATCTGAATTGCTACCAGGAGATCAGAATATTTTGCAATCCCCAAAAGTGTAAAGATGAAAAATGAATTACTTCTGTCATCAGTGTGATGAAATGGATGTGTTGAGATTGGCAGCAAAGATTGTCCCCCGCCCATAGTGACACCTATGCTTTTGCTACCACAACCAGTGTCAGATCCTTCCCTGCCTGTATTCTTGCCATGATGAAAGAGAATCAAAAGAATCCTTCTGAGTCTTTTAGCATCAGGAAGATGATTGCTGACTTATCACTCAAAGACATGAGTGCTAAGCTGGTACTGTATTTAAAGCTGAATATGTTGCTTGGAAAATGCAGGTGTTTGTGTAGTCTGTTACTCATTTGGTAATAGCATAAACTCCACACTGATCCCTTGTCATGGGCAAGTGCTCAGCACTTTGAACAACTTTACAAGAATGTAAGAGCATTTGCACCCCTAGAAGGAAATAGTTTTCTGCTTGTTCCAGCCTTGTGAGTAATATTTTATCAAGGAAATAGAAGAATGTGTTAGTGTTAACTATTCAGCGTATTTTACTTTTTCTGGCAGAACTGCTCAAAGTGAAAATGGCAATCAAAGAGACTAAAATATTAAAAAGATTAAAGTAGGAAGCATTATTTCATTAAAGAGAGATTATCCTTGTAGGTCAGTTATGTTGGGAAATAGTTATCATTGAAGCAATTACATCTGTTATGAAGTGACACATTTTGGTAGATAATGTTTTTATGTTTTGGCACTGAATGGTACCTTCGTTTCTGTTTTCTGGGATGGACAGGGAGTGTCTTACTATCTCACAGTTACTATAATGTTAAGCAATTAGTGGGATGCTGGAAGGCAGTAATACCATGATACAATCTCACATCAAAATGTCAGTGTTGCCAAAACACATACAATATCGAAAGCAATGTAATGTTGTATATATCAAAACACTGAGATCATTGTTTGAATAGTCTTCGGAGTAGAAATAGGATCTGATCCCTCTCTATTAGGGCCTAGTACTGCTCCCATTCAGTGACAAAAAACACTGTGCAGAGTGATTTTGGTCTGCGTGGGTGTAGTTTGCACAAGTCACTTATTTGCTCATGATCGGTCTGCCATTGCTAAATGCCTGTGAAACTTGGTAAAGACCAGACTGGAATGCTGTGCAGGAGGAAAGTGATATTGCTATAGAAATAAACAGGTGATCTCATCTGAAGGTAATTTACCTGAGCTTTATTAAACTATAGCTTCCACTATCATGTTTCTGGGGAAATAGAAATTTTGGCTCATCTAACCTTTAAATGTAATTTTGCAGTTTGCAGCAAGTGTAGCTGTACCATGTAGTGCTGGCGACAGGCACAGTCTTCCCTTCTAGTGAGAAAGTGAGTGAGTGAGCAGCCCATGCCTCCTTGGCCTGCTGTAATCAAAGCCCAGTGGGCCATGGCCTGGCGTCTGGCCAGCTGCGATTGGCGATGGACACTGCGGCCAAGGAGCTCCTGTGCTCACAGCAGTAACCTGGCACAGCCACCTCTGTATTATTGCATGAACATCCAGTACTCCCTTGCAGTACATGATGTAGCCCTACTGTTTGTTGGTTTTATTCTGCTACTGTAGCTCACTAGTAGTGATGTGTTTCATTTAACTCATTTCATAATACTTCGAACTACACATTGAACATGCATTCATTCTGCACTTAGGGCCTGATCCAAAGCACATTAAATATGTTTGAAAGATCCAGTCCAGGACTTCTGGCTCAGGCCCTCTACTTCTCTGAATGCAGCTGCTTTTTCTTTTTCTTTTTTTTTTTTTTGCTTTTTGTTCATGGGCTGTAAGGGGTTTCTCTTTCTTTTGTAAACAGCTGCATTTAAAATAAAAGCAAGGAATTGCAGAAAGACAACGAAAGATAACCTGCATCCTTCCCTATCTAAGTATTAAATGCAGCTGTTGTCACATGTATAGTATTGTAATTGAAATAGAATATCAGTGTTGTGTCCTCATGATGTAGATGGTAGAATTTCATATATGGAAAATTATACAAATTTAGATGAGTATTGTCATTTTGTGGAAGATAAACAGCCACAGAGAAAATAGATGGTGTAAGTAAGCGAATAAACTGATATTCTGCTACAGCTGTAATGCAATTTATGCTCAGTGGCTTTGCATGCGATAGTCAGACGTTATCCTGTCCCCAGCTACTCCTGAAAACTTTATCAGAGAGTACACAATTTATTTAAAATCATCATAAGCACTTTAAAATACTAGCAGGCTAGATGGTACTATAGATAATTAAAGTAGGATTGATTTAAAGTGTACTGTAAAGTGCACTTGACATCTTGGATCCTACCGAGTATCCTGGATGTTCTGAAGGCTTTGTCTAAGAAAAAGCCTCCCACAGTTGCTTCAGAGGCTTTAAAGACTTAATTTTGACTTTAAATTACCTATTTGCAGTATTGTCCTCCTACACTGTCACATTACATTTTACATGTTATAATACACAATTTAAAATTAAAAGTGTGCTTTTACAGCAGCTGTGGGGAAAGGAAAAACAAGGGACACAGAGTTCAGAGAGCCTTTGGTGCTAGTTATCCTGACAGAGCCTTGACAGTTGACTGGGTATTTGGGCAGTTTTGTGTGCAAAGGCACTTTTCCATCTGGGAAAGAAAGAGGATAATAGAGAGTTTGTTATTTGAGAAATGGATCAGCCTGGAACTGTATATATCATATAAAGTCCATGTAGAGAAGTGTTAGGTGTAAGAGGGTGGAACAAGACCCGCATATTCTCAGTATTACAAAATGTGCTCAGAAGTATCAATAGACAAGGAAGAGAACAAGTGGTAAAACTTAATGTGATCAGTGGTTTGAATATGTCACGTTATGTACTATATAGGCATATGGACTTCACAGCAAATGATACCCTAGTAATAGCACTAGCTACTGAGCTACAGACTGCTTCAAAGCATGCATTTACTGAACTCATTTGAACTAATACTATCTGTCAATGTAAAGCATAATTCCAGTATATCATAAAATTGATAGTTTGGATTATATCTGATATATCTTTTATTATTAAGGGAGAAATTTCTTTTCAGATGCAATTGTGTGGAACCAGAACATCCTAGCAATAAAACCTTACAGTACTGGCAGGACTACAATATATCTGCATCTGATGTGCCATGGGGGAACCTAACTGTGTCAGTAAGTAAATTTTGGAATGTAATAAATAAAGGCATAGGCATAAATAATTTTGTCCATTTTACTGCAACAAATATATTAAAAAACCCCATTTTTTTTCTGCTCCTATTTATTCAAATAAATAGCACAATATACTTAACAAAAATTAACCTGTACTTTATAGCATTATCTCCTTTTGTAAGCTTTTTTCCAGCTCTTGATAGTACAAGTGCAAGTGTGTGCATTTTATGCCCTGCTTTGGAACCTTCTTGACACAGTAGCACAAGAGCTTGGCTGAGATTAAGTCAAACATGTCAAATGACAGTGAATTTGTCCTAATTCTGCCAGATGTCAAAACCAAAGTTCTCTTGTGTAGAAACAATCAGAAGCATTTATTTCCCGTAAGACAGTCTTGCAATAGTTCAGACTATAAAAAAGAGGATGGGTAAAAATTTTGTAACATTTTCTCTTCAGTGACCACTTTTTTCTGACATAAGTTCTGTATTGTTTTGCTTTTTTTTCCCTAGGGAAGGAAAGACATAAAGCTATAGTTAGTAGGGCTTACATGAATGTTTAATAAGTTTCTTAACAGTACACTTTCTTATGTTTAAAGGATTTATATAGTTCAAGTTTGCCTTCTTCAAAGCAGCATTTACAACTTGATTAAAGTTTTGTGTTGAGATTGGGCCACCACTTTTTCTCGCAAATGGATAATTTCTTTACACAGTCAAAGAGAACTGAATGTAAAAGGCACCAGATGGAAGAGATAACCGAATTAACCGAATTGTAGGCATAATCAAATTGAACACTTAAAAGCCAATCCAGCGTCTCCAGAAAATACTACTCTTTTTTTTCAAAAGCAGGAATGCAGAAGAGCTCATGTTAAGTAGGAGCTGTCTTCTATGGCTGCTCTGTCTTGCTTCCATGCCTTGTTCTGTGCAGGGACCGCTCCTCAACTCTGTTAGTGTGGCAACAGCAGAAAGTTGAGAACTGCTGGCCTGAGGGATTCCAGCAGTCCAGAATGAATATTCTCAAAATTGCAGCACACTCTAAGAGCATCTGTGCAGGGGCAGACTCCTCCTCTCACTTTCTCAGATCTCTGACAGTGTTTTTCAGAGTACATTTGCAGCTGAGGAGATTTAAAATAACAGATTTTGTTTTAACTCTAAATGTAAAAGACTTCCTGCATTATATAAAACCCTTAAAAACTTCTGTGAAAGCTTATTACCAAAACTTGAGTTTACATAGGTAGCAGTATAAATGACCAACTTTTCCCATGAGTTCTTATAGTTGTCAAAGAAATAACTGAATTTTTTTTGTCCTTTTTTGTCTTTATTTTTTGCAAACATCATCAGGAAACTTATGTTCTAGAGAACTGCAGTAAGAGATTACACAGTGCTGTCTGTAAATATTTGGTCAGACTTACCCCATTATGTCTCTTTTACTGCTCATGTCTTCATATATTTCTTGTGTCTAGTTGAAATGTTTCAAGTTTCTGAAGACCTGGATTCTCATTTTCTCTTAAACCCGATGATTATCTTTACTATCAAGACAAACCAAGTGTGAACAAAGGATTTTGGACAAGTGTGAAGAGGATTTTGATGGTGTCAAAATCCTCTTCAGGAGGCATATGATGAACTTCATCCCAAGTTTACTGCTATACCAGTATAAAAAGCTTTGTGCTCCTTTGTCTCACAGTCATCAAATAGCAACTGTGTTTTTCTTCGTGACAATCTTTGTTCAAAGCCAAAGTTTCCCATAACGTGATATGGTGCAGTGAGTCTGATGAGCTAGTGACACACTTGATTTAATACAAAAAGATCCTGATCTGGCAGGATCCTTCTGCCTAGAGTCCCTGATGCTGGGTGCTGCGTTACATTTTTCTTAATAAGTGTAGGGAGTTTGGGAAGGAGAAGGAAAGGATTGTGAGTCCAGAGCTGCTAGCTCACATTTCTAGAGCTACTCTATGATTTTGGAGAACTAAGGATAGTAGTGGAGAAGTAATGAAAATTCTTTCTACTGTATCTGCATATTGATAATAATTTATATTAAATATAATAGATGTTAAAGATTTTGGGTTTTCCGGCATTTTATCTTTTTTTTTCGGAGAAAGACACTTTGCAGGATGTGCTGCCCCCGTGTGGTATTAAATGTATTGGGCTCCTTTTACGCCAATGCCACACATACTAAATAGTTTTTTTCTTCAACTGCTGGGCCTTTGAAGTGAAAACAAAAAATCAATTGTTGAGAATGCACCAGGTGCAGCCTTTCTCTTTGTGCCTTTTGAAATTTGCTTTCCACACTTGGAGAGTGTTAGTAACTGTAAATGTGTATTTGTACACAGAAAATAAATCAATGTACTCACTGAGTTTAAAAAGACACTGGTTTTATATTAGTGACTTCATTTATGGTATGTCTTAGTGATGTCATCATTTAATATGGTCAAAAAAGAGATTTCTTTGAGAATTTTCCCTGCAGACTAGATATACACATAGTGAGTTTAAAGTTTTAAAAAAATAAATATCTAGAAATTGTTTTACTATTTCTAGTAATAAAATTTGCTTGCAATTTAGGAAAGAAATTAGAAAGAAAATATTAGTGTAAGCATGGATAACTTTTAGAACAGTATTATTTCTCTCCCTTATAGGAATGTAAAAAGTTTCATGGTGAGTTTGTTGGACGAGCCTGTGGTCATCACGGCCCTTACGTTCCAGATGTCCTCTTCTGGTCTGTCATCTTGTTCTTTTCTACAGTAACGCTCTCATCCACACTGAAACAGTTCAAAACAAGCCGGTATTTCCCAACAAAGGTGTGTGCCATCTTTTCAATTCAAAAGTTGTCATTAGTCACATCTGAGAATTAATTCTGTCTGCATTGCAAATTCAGTTAGCTGCTGGTGAAGTAGACAGTGCATCTTTCCTCTGTTAGAAACTTGTATCAGAATAAGGATGGTTTTAGCTGTAAGCTGAAGCTGTAAGATGTACTAAAACAATGAAGAAAAATCTTAGCTCATATCTGAATGTTTTAGTTGAAATTGTAATTTCTCTCAATAATCATAGGTACGCTCTGTTGTCAGCGATTTTGCTGTCTTTCTCACTATTTTGTCCATGGTTTTAATTGACTATGCCATTGGAATTCCATCACCAAAACTTCAGGTTCCAAATGCATTTAAGGTAAGTTGTTGATAAATTCCACTGCTTTATCATTTTGCAAAGTAATCCACTGTGGCGGGTTTATAATTTTTTATTATCATCAGGAAGCAGTGATACTGTTTTAAAATTTTTGTGTTCGCAAGGTATTATGCAACCTCTCTGATTTATGAATTATTTAAGTGAACCTCTCCCATCAGGCCCCTTCATGCTTCCTAATGTTATCTCTGCAGAGAATAACAAGGCTCAAATCACCCAAATCCTAAACCACTGTATTGGTTTGGGACTTCCTTCACATTTTGGGTTTACTGCATCAAGTGCAACCATGTCTGTGATAATCCAGATGATTTTATGATATATAACTGCTTGTTTTGGCATCAGAGGAGGTTCAGCATGTGTTTTAGTGATCTATATAGGTTGGTCTTAAAGGAAATCATATCCTAATAATGTTTTGTATGTATTTTTGTGAAATCAAAATGTAAATAATCCTTACAGTTCTGACTGGCCATGCATGACTCTTTTTATAGCCCACCAGAGATGATCGTGGCTGGTTTATTACTCCTTTGGGGCCTAATCCTTGGTGGACAGTGATAGCTGCTGTAATTCCAGCCCTGCTTTGTACTATCCTTATCTTTATGGACCAGCAGATCACAGCTGTCATTATCAATAGAAAAGAACACAAACTAAAGGTATTCAGTCAAAATTTATACTTTCACTGTTGTTTTCTGCTTCAGATTATGTAATGTGCATCCATTGACTTGAGTATGCTAGTTTGTTATATATTATATAGAACTCCTTAAAATTTTTGTTTTTTCTGTGTTGGTCTGTGTGGTACCTGTGCCCTGTCTCAGTGATCCACTGCCTTACAGAGGACTTTATGAATGTCATTTGGAATACAGATTCTGCATTAAGAAAGTGCTAGCTTCTGTGATTTAGTTGAGGTAGGGTTCGTTCACTTAAAGAAAAAAAAAAAGCTTTCAAGTTAATAATCTCCTTAAATACCACAATATTAATTACCTCTTTAGGTATTGACAATATTGGTCTACTGGACTGGATTTTTAAAACTACTCAGGGGTTATTTGGTAATATAAAGGTTTTTTTCCTCTCTCTTCATCCTTCTCTGTGGTTCTATCCATCCTTTTTTTCCTATGTTAAAGAAGGGAGAAGAATAAAACTGAGCCTCAGAGGCACAATGGGTTCTTAAAACAACATAGGACAACTTCCTGCTCTGTTCTCTAACACTTTAGTTGCCTACAGATGGAGAGAGAAAAAGGGACATCACCCCTCTGAAAAACTGTTGGGCAAAATCTAGCAGCAGGTTTCTGTACATGTATATGCAGCAAGTTTAGGCTTTTTTTGACATACTTTTAATACTTAAACAGCAATCCAATCCCAAGTTGCTTTAGCAAATGCATTTGCAACCTTCACTTTGCATTGCCTCTTCTTGCATGATTGTGACATTTGATATGTTCTTTTTTTGCCCTCTTTGTCAGCCTGGCTCTTCATGTCAATCTATAGCATTGCATGTGGTTAACTTGACAGATGCAGGAATTTGCTGCCAAGCTTTGGAATGTGTTTTTTCAGCACTGGCATCTGGGAGTCAGATGGTCCTCCTGGCTGCCCCCTTGTCTTGCTGCGTTTTAGTTTTGCTGGGGTCTGGTGTAGCATCACCTGTTGCTATGCTTCCTTTTCTTCCCATATGTCAGGTTCCTCAGATCATGTATGAATGTGAGGAAATGCTCTCGGATTCTGTATGCATTAGCAGATACATTCCTCATAAATGTGTCAGAAGGTAAAAAAAGGTGTCTCTGTTAGGATTTAGAATTAAACTCTTTCTTTGAGTGCATTGTGCCTGTAACTAATATCTGTGTTTGACACATCTCTGAGTTCGTCAAGCTGTGTCTTGGAGATAAGACTCATAAGCACTTTTGGGGAGTGAGGGAAGGTTGCTAGAGTTGATTCTCTTAATTTTCTTTACTTTTCCCCCTTTTAAAATAATGTAAGCAAATAAGATGGCATTTTCATTTTGATATGTGGCTTACATTTTCATAAACCCAGACACTTCCCATTTTAGAAGTAAAAGTTGTCTTCATAAAGAAATGATTTGTTTGCTTCCAACTCATTTTCTCCTCTTTTTTTATACTTCCCATAGCAAATTCTGGATAGTGCACATTTCAGCTTTTGGCAGTCTCTGTAGCAAACCCTTCCAAGTTTAGTTTAGTTACTTTTTTTATGTCAAAAGGCATTTGCATGGGTTTACAGGCAAAATTATGGTTCAACATATTCACATTGTTTGCATGAACATCGCTGTTTCATCAGACTATGACACTGGATTTGTTGCCACATTGCAAAGTTTTGTGGAGATGGCTAACTACCTCACTTTTTAAAGGAAAATAGCTTGAGCTGCTGCTTGCAGCTGTGAGGAGCTCCTGGATTGAAGTGAAATATCCCACTCAGCTGTGATAGCAGATATCTGTAGAATCAAGCTTGATGCATTGATGCATTTTTCTTTTTCAAGTGAAGATCATAAATGCAGGTTTTTAAATTTATCTAAGATTTGACCAAAGGGTTTTTATGTACAAAAGCAAACCATTATCCACCTATTGGTAAATTTATGTAGCATTTGACCACTACAGAAGTGAATCAAACCCAAAGGTTTTGTACTGACTTTTCATATGGATATTATGATGCTATGTTTGATTGAGGAAACCTATAAACCAGTAGCTGATTATATATTTTAATTTACTGTATCTTATTTTCTAGCTATCTGCTCTTACCTAAGATAAAAAGTACATTACTGAAAATGTATATCATGTGCTTATCATCTTATGGATTTTTATGTGGGGACCAGTAAAAATACATACTTCCCCTCCTCTTTTTTAAGAATGGATGGAAGGTCTACTAACATTAGTGGGAAGTTTGCAGCGCAGCTGCATGTTCTGCTTACTTTTATCCACAAAAGAGATAGAAAATGAAAACAGAGAATACATGGGTTTTCCACTGTCTTACCAGTATCCATTTTATAAGCACGAGAGCTGTTTGGTGCCCACTGTAGAGTGGATTTGTGGGACGCTTAACTTGTAACTGGAAGGGGTCCGGTAACACTGAGCACTGACTGTGAACTAGTGCGAATTCCCCTCAGATAACCAGTCTGCCATCCCTACTGACCCAACCTGGATAACACACAGAAGGAAGCTATTTTTTTTACAAGTCTCAGATTTTTAATTGTCTCTAGCTGTTTATTAGGAATTCCTGCCAGGAGCGTTCTCCTTAATTCAGATGCCATTTTACATCTTCTTTCCATCCTTACTTTTTTTAACAGAAAGGATGTGGATACCACCTCGACCTACTCATGGTGGCAGTAATGCTTGGTGTGTGCTCTATTATGGGATTGCCATGGTTTGTAGCAGCCACTGTCCTCTCTATTTCCCATGTGAACAGCTTAAAACTGGAATCGGAGTGCTCTGCTCCAGGGGAGCAGCCAAAATTTCTTGGAATCCGGGAGCAAAGAGTCACAGGGCTCATGATTTTTATCCTTATGGGCTCATCTGTCTTTTTGACAAGTATTCTAAAGGTAATTTGGGAAAGTAAGGGAAAATTAAAGAATACTGCACTAAACATTTTACTGTTGTTACTGTATTATTTAATGAATGCTCTTTCCAGGCACATTACTAACTAGCATAATGTTACACAATGAGAGTCTAAAGTGAAATTCTAATTCTGCTTAATAAAATGCCTAGGGACTTCTAACATTTTTTAAAATTAAACTGTGTAATGAAAATCTGGCCTGACTGAAGTCAAAGGGAATTCTGCCATTAAGCTGTAGTAGATGAAGATTAACACTTGATCAGTACTTTGGGCCCGTTTCAATTTATCATGGAACAGTCTCATTATACCAATTTAAAATTTATTTAGATAATTTAAAAACCTTTTTTGGTTTCCAAGTAATTTAAAAATATTTTCACAGTTGCAAGAGAAGATCTATGGTTCATTTCTTGGAAATGAACATGAAAATTGTCTCATGCTTCCTGCATACTCAACACAGCTCACCAGAGTCCAGAAAAAGGGTGTCATATACAGTCATATATAATACCATGTATACACTTAATACTTTGTAAAGAATTATCTGGCCTCTGTGAAATCATGAGAGTTTTGGCACTGGTTTTTGTAAAACCAGAACTTAGTCTTGCATATTGTCGCAGTGAGGGCAATAAGGCCTTAGAACTTGTACTTCCCAGTAGTATTTTATTAAGTATATCATAAAGCCTTCACTTTGAAAACACATAGAACATGCATTTTGTATATTTAGTATTTCTGACAGATTCTTATCTATGGAATACTCGTTTACCTACACAAAGTATGCTGAGAACCTGAACATTTAAAATAGTCTCTTAAAAATGATTCCATAGAATCATTCACCCATTTTTAAATGCTTACAACACAAAATACTACTTTTAGTAAGAAGTATTTTGTGTCTCATGAACATGACATGAGCAGTCTTTAAAGTAAATAATTAAAGTGTAAATTAAGGCTTTCATATTTTTGTGTAGTTCTGTTAATTTTATGAATATATAACTGGCCAGGAGAGGAAAATAAAACTACAGAGACAGATTCTTCTTTTGCTTTATACTCTGAGAAACATTATTAATTTATAATTGTGAGTGACTCTGAATTTACAACTTGTCTGATTAATGCAGGCATATGGCACTTTGTATTTCAACTGTTTTGAATGTCTTTCTAGAAGCATTTAAAATTGTTAAGTAGTATTTAATATGCTCTTTCCTTTCTCTGCTTGTTTGTGCAGTTTATTCCTATGCCAGTACTTTATGGAGTGTTTCTTTACATGGGTGCTTCATCTCTAAAGGGAATTCAGGTAAAATGAGTTTATGATGAGTGTATTTCTTGATGATGCTTTCTATAAAAAATATAGCTGTCCTCATTTTATTATTGTATTAGCTTTTGTTTATAATCTTAAAAGAATGTTGCCAACCTTAAAATTTTGAAAGTGACTCACTTAAAAAGGAAAATGGATTCTCTCTAAATAGAGTATTTTCTCTAGGTAATGTGCTCCATTTTTTTTCCTATTTTTTGGGTGCTGATTTTTCTGTGTCTTTTGTTATCAAGAGAATTTTGCTGAGCCTAAGCAACTGAGTATTGACTATCAGGTGCTCTTCCCTCTCTGCTGCCTCCCCATTCACTTGCTTGCACGCTGCCTTTTCCAAGATCCTTTGCAGGGCTACACTTATCTTGAACTTTGCCTTTAGGGCTAACTTGCCCTAAAACTAACATAAGTGAAATTTTGAACGTCCCTGTGCAAATCAACCCTCCAGGCAGGGAGGGGAAACTGTTGCAAACCACAGTACTTCGGGGATGAAGGGTCAAGTCTGGTGGAAGGGCAGCATTCCTGCAGTGTCCTTAAGTAGGAGTGGCTGGCAGAAACCAGGCATTCCAGCACTCAGGTTGGGATTGGACTGTGTTCTGATTCTCCTGGCTGAGTGCAGCATTAAATGGCACACTGACAAATCCTTTAGCCCATAAGGCATTAACACACCTTCCAAGGCAGTTGAGAAAGAACAAGCATAAGATGAAAACACAAGTACTGTGCAAAAGGTCAAATACAAAAAGCAAAGAAAATGTCTGATTGATTTTTTTCATTATACTTGATTGCAAGTTACCTCCATTTCTAGGCAATGGCTTTTTTTTTTTTTTTTTTTGACTGGTGGTCTCTATTCAGAGAGTCTTCTTTTATAACTTTACCTATCTCTTAAGCTTTGGGTTGATATTCTCAGAAGTGCAGCTTGGCTTTTACTGAGGTTTAAATAATTTCAGTTTAATATGGTTCAGCTGTTCCTCAGAACAGGGGTATGAGAAAGTACACTACACTATTGAGGAGTGTTTTTAAGGCATGCTGAAGTCTGGCTATCTTTACTTAGAAAAGTGATAGCATCTCCCTCCCCCATGCTGGGATGAGGAATGGAGATTTGATAAGACGGCTTTTGTGGGAGGATGTGCTTTTTGCTGTTTCTGTGAAAAAGAAATTTGCTCAAATCTGGCCAAATTATAAGCCTTTAAAAAAAGGCAGTTTGCACATGTTCAATAAAAATTTCCAAAACTTGACATTGCTGAAGGCTGTGTGAATATAGCATGGCTCATACATGCAGAGGGAATTGGTGTATCACCATCATCACTGTGCCATGACATAAATGTCTCAGGTCAGTAGGGAGCCAAATAGGCCTGAAAAACAGGAACCTCTCACATACATTCCTAGCAGTATGGCAATGAGTTTTTTGGCATTCATTCCTTTTTTTTTTCCTTTTCTGTTTCTGGTTTTGTGAATAAATTGAAATATGGCGAAGAAAACAGCCTGGGATAAAGTGTCTGGTGAAGTAAAAGTTGTTAATTCACAGGAAATAAAAGAATGCAGAGGTCCCTCCATGAGCAGCTTTTTATGTGCTAAAGGAGGTAGAGCTCAGTTGTTGAAAAAGAAATCTAGGATGTATTAGGAAACAGTGTGATAGTGCATATTCCCAATAGGATCATCCAGCTTCCATTCAGTTGGATTCACAATTGATTCAGGACCACTCTGAAGTCTGGCTTTCCCTAAAGCAGTATTATTTCAAAGTAACCACCTTCTTTGTGTATAACATCCAATGTAGTAACGATGTGTGTAACATCCAATGAAGAGGGTATTTCCGCATATGGCTGTACAGAATGTAATCCAGCAGAATTCAGTGTTTTAGCACACCTGCAATGCAACCTAAGGAGACACATGTGTATTAAGTATGACTAACCAAGTAATTAAATGTTACTTAAATAACACATTTCTCATTCGTACTCTGGTGGCTCAGTGGGTGAGAGGACAAGTCCTTTGCCACTGCTGGACTAGTTCAATCCTACACCTAATTTTTCCAAATTTTTAAAATTTTCTCTTTCAGCTTTTTGACAGGATAAAGTTATTCTGGATGCCTGCAAAGCACCAGCCAGATTTTATTTATCTAAGGCATGTTCCTCTTAGAAAGGTCCATCTCTTCACTATAATTCAGCTGAGTTGTCTTGTGCTTCTCTGGATTATAAAGGTTTCAAGAGCTGCCATTGTTTTTCCTATGATGGTATGAAATTTTTTTTATTTCCTCTAAAATTCTGTTTTCACTTGTGGAAAATTATTATTGAAGGAAAAATAATTTTGGGCAGGTAGTTATAATATTGTTTTGATTCTGTGTTCAAGGACAATTTATAATAAGTAATGAAAGATTTGACATTTAAACTCTGTTTTAGTCCTATGTGTGGATATCCCAAGTTATATTCTCCTAGAGAAAAGTCATCTCTTGAAGAAAAAATACTAAAATTTATTTGATACTTTTTATTTAAGGAATATTACTAAATCCTGCTACAGAAAGAGCATTCACTTATTATGGAAGACAGCTTATTGAACTGAGGAGCCTAACAATTCTGTGTCTGGGGAGAAAAAAGATGGTCTGCTGTTTAAGTGATTTATCTGATGATTTCACTAAAAAAAAATAGAAGATATTTACTGACCTCAGTGATTATTAAATGCTTCAAGCCACACTACATTTGAACAAAGGAATAGCAGCTGTTAGCTTATTCAAATTAAATTATAAAATTCTAGCTACAAACTGGTCACTTTTGAAAGTATTCCTCTACAACTGTATTTGTCTTTTTTACTTGCTTAATTTCCTAATTATTTGAATTAATATCTTTGCAGGTCCTAGCTTTGGTATTTGTCCGAAAACTCATGGATTTCTTTTTTACCAAGCGGGAGCTCAGTTGGTTAGATGATTTGATGCCTGAGAGCAAGAAAAAGAAACTGGAAGATGCTGAGAAGGAGGTGGGTTATGGTTTCAGGTTTCTTTGTGTGTGGCAATTTATCAATTTCTCCTTCGGACATTTAGAGAAAATTCTGTGCACATTCCATGCACCAGGCAGACTTGTTAACAGTATCTAAGTGTAATATTGTCATATTTTGCATAAGTGCTTTTAAGGTTACAAAGCTGATGGGCTTAGGTGGGGATGTAGATTCTTAGGCTGCCATAATGTCATATAAGGTATTATCCACAGTACTCCTGGGGATTGCTTCTGAGACCCACTCAGATGGTGTGCAGAGATGAGCCTGTGCCTGTAGGAAAGCCCTCAGATCCTACTAGCCCTGGGGCACTTGGATGCTGCACTGGGCTGGGTCTCATCCTGCAGGAGAAGCTGAGGAGAGAAGTGCAGAATTTAAGGCTTGTGGATGTCCCAGCTGCCTCTGAGCCTTACACAGGGCACTTACAAGGCATCACTCTGTGCCCTTTTTTCTCAGCAAAGTCACAACCCTGTGCAGTGTCCCAGCTATGCTTCGGGCCAGAACTACCCTTCTGCTCCTGCAGAAAATATTTACTTTGATTTTGTAATGAAAAGGTCAGTGATGCTGCTAACCCTGTTAACCAAATGCTCAGACTCTGAATTGCACTACCACCCAAGTGGCTGTTTCAGATCTGGATTCCTCATCTTATTTCAGGGAATATGCTTTTCAGATAATTCCTTATCAACTTGAAAATTATCCTTAGGGATGCCCTGAGATATGATCCAAGACCAGTGAAATGTCTGTGTTAAGGATTCCCATTAGTAGCTTTATTTGCAGGAATAGGACATGAGCTAACAATCTGAATGTGTAACTATACAAATTAGATTAATCTGCCTTTAGGATTGATTCTTCTGTGACCTGTGATAACTCCCTGCCTCATCTGTAACCTAGAGAACTTTTAACTTTAATTTCTTTGCCACATTCAACATACTGTCATGGAATATATTTTGGGGAAAAGACTTTACCTATAAGAAACATCAAGATGATTATTTACTATTTAGTATGTGCCTGTAAACCACCAGGCTGAAATTAAAGTTTGTGAGTCATTGTTTCCTCCCTTGAATCAAAGCAGACCAGGGAGCTGTTTCGTCACTGTGTCTGTTGTCATCACAATTCAGAGTAACCTGAAGTAACCAAGGTAGCTCTCTTCTTGTGGGTCTGGTTATTGGAAAGCATTCCTTGTTATTCTTATGTTTTGGTTATATGTCACTTTCCTTCCCTTGCCTGATAGGATAGCATCAGAAAACAAAACTGGGAAAATCTACTGGTGTTACTTTATTTCATTCACTGTCTATTTTGAGAAGTTATTTTTACATATTTTGGCATTTCTAAATATTTAGAGCTATTATTAAAACTGTTCAACTGTCAAAAACTTATGAAGCTGTGAAGCCTGGAAATGACAAAATTAACTAGTAATAAAAAACTTCTGACATGTAGCCTAAGGAATTAATTGGAGAGTTGCTATCACACAGCTTTTAAAAATAGAAGTATTCTACCCACAAGAATATTCAGAAATATAGTTGACAGGATCTGAAATTTACTTGATTGGATCCTAATTTCATCACTTAAGTTTTTTTTATAATTTTAGAGCATGTTTTTTCCAGGGCTTTGTACATTTATAGTGGATAGGATACGTGCCTTCTCCTCACAGATCTCCTTTGGAAGCCACTTCGATGTTAATCAATGAAGTCTTTCTGAGACAAGAATGAACAAAGGACTTTCACATTTCAAGAAAAAAAATATTGTCACTTTTGAAATATTTGTAATAATAAAACATTGAGGAAAAAAAAATCTGAGCAGAGAGAACTTAAATTCTACGGTTTTGGAAAATTGTACTGGCTCATGCAGTTAATATCAACAATCAGTGTTTGTGATGTGTGTGGGGCTTTGGTGATCTGCCAGAAAATGATCAACTCTCTTTTAAGCCAACCCATGCTTTCAGACAGGCACTGGTGGAAACTGTTACAAATCCATCTAATTAAAGGCAGAAGGCTGTGGAGGTCTCTGGTTGTCTGTTGGCTCACACACACACTGCAACAATTTAGAGCAGGATTTGATGGTTAGGTTCCTGACAAAACTTGCTAACCTCCTAGCTGTGGTTATCCTGACCTAAGAGGTGTGGACATTGAGACTCCTCTTCTGGAGGACTCGTTTTCCTTTGTTCTTGCAGGCAGGACACGGTGCTTGAGAGGTGTTCTATTCTTCCTTCCCACTAAGACAGATTTGCTAAATTTGTAATTACTTTACATGAGGTTTTTGGTAGATTTATCTCCTAATTCTCTTCAAGTGAAAACTAATTTTGGGTCTCTTGTTTCACTACCTTTCACTGAAAAATCAGTATTAAAATCAGTATTACAACTGTGTGTGCAAACTTAAATCATCTTCCCTAATTTTTGCATGTAAATATCAATACATATATCCTTATGAATGTTATTTAAAATTCATCAGACAGTCATTCATTCACTGTTACTGATTTTCCTCCTTATTGTTACAAAACAGTGCTCTATTTGGCATTGGATATTATCATTAAATGAAGATAGAGCTTTTAAAATAGAAGGTTTTAAATGTCAACTATTTAAAGTTGAAAAGTATCTTACTTTAAGAACTTCAAATAATTAATATTAAAGAAAATGGAAAGATTATTACAATGCACAAATGTCACTTTTCACAATTTCATATCCTGTCTCATGTCTAAATTCCTTTCTTTGTTCTAGGAAGAACAAAGTATGTTAGCAATGGAAGAGGAAGGGACTGTTCAGTTACCACTAGAAGGACATTACAGGTAAAATATACCTTTCCTCTTTTAGGTGAGTTGCAATTAAATAAAGTAAACATGCTGCAATATTTATTCTTAATGCTTACTGAATTACTGAATGGAGGATGTTTGTTTGGTACAGATAGGTGAACTGAACCATACACTGCAGCATTTAGCAAGGTCAGCCCTGTTATAGTCTTTCCACATGATCTCACATTCCTTAGGAAAAAGACACACAAGTTAGAAGTTTTCCATTAGGCAGGATTGCAGGATCAGACTGTTCACAATCGACTTTGGCTTCTGACATGTGCAAAAGGAGAATGTAGAGCAGGGCAAATCCTTCACCTTGATGCAAGCAGGGATCCAGGAAAGGTTTTGAACATGCTGCAGAAAAACTGGGTTCTTACAGTATTACATTCTAAAACATTCTCATTAAATCCTAATATGAAAGATAATGAGAGGATCAAGAGCTGTCCTGGGTAGATAAGGCATAATGCAGAGTTAACACAACTAAAAAAGCACGAACATCTATGTTTTAGATAGTAATAATACATATTGCCAACCCATAAGGAATGAATATAATTTAAAGTTATCAGAAAGAAATTTTTAATAAGAGATTTGAAATATCTGGTGACAGTAACCTCTGCATTAATGTGAGTTCATAGGAACATCATCTTAGAGTGGCCTTTTCTCTAACATTTTAGCACAAAGTCACTCTAATATCTCCTAATGCAAATCAGGAGATTTGTCTCTGAAAAATCACAGTCTATTCCTTTTGACTCATCACACTACTAATGGTCTGGGTTTTTTTCTCTTGTTTTGTCCATACCTTTTTGTTGTAATTTATATTAGCCACATGTAGCTTAATTTATGTTGCAGTGTGATCTCTATTGATCTCCATTGTGTGTTGACGTTGGTAGAGTTGCCTGGATAATACCTGACTCTCTGTACTGTAAGAGTTGCAGTCCTGTAGCTAAAAACGAGAGTCAAGATATTGGTGGTTAAAATGGTTCCCCAAAACACACAACAGCAAGTTTACTGAGGGCTTACTGAATGCCAAGTATATGTAACCATGAAGTCAGGAATAATGTACAGTCAACCTCTTAAAACATGTAAGACTTTTTTGTTTTTAAGTGTATATGTTTGGAGCAGTCCAGGTAAAGCAAAGAGCATAATGCTATTTAAGGCTACTAATTAGTTTGTTTAATTGGGGCATTTTTATTAGCTCTCTTAAATATTTTATTTTGTTAAGGCTTTTGATTGCTTTTAAAATTGTTTTAAAAGTAGGTGGAGTTTCAGAGCACAAGTAGGAGCTTTTAGAATTCGTGTTTAATCCAACAATGCCACTATCATGCTGCGAGATCTTGGGCAACATTTAATTTCACACTTCTTCATTTTTCTCTTGTTTATTAATTGTGAGTGAAACAATAAGTTTTATTGAAGTTACTACGATGAATTACTGTTGGAAGAAGAAAATACTAAAAAAGTGCTAAGATGTTCTGAGAGAGTATGTAAGTAATTGTTCAGGATGTCTAAAGTTTAACATAATTTCTTAACTTACAATGCACTTAATTGTTGTCATTGCTATCAGTTTTCAAGGACTTCTATTGAGTTAATAAATAACAAGACTGATTGCCAATTGTTTTATTGTGTATTTACTTTCATTCTTGTCTAGAGATGACCCATCTGTGATAAACATTTCTGATGAAATGGCAAAAACTGCTGTGTGGAAGACATTATTGATATCCTCAGAGAATCCAAAAGATAAGGAGTCAAGCTTTCCTTCTAAAAGGTCTTAATTTTTTTTTTACTTCATTATATTTCTATATTGGTATTAAACCAATATTAGAATATTTTGCTAGGGATTAGAAAGATTTTTAGCATTTTGCAGTTTCATTTCTACTGTCCAGTCATAATATTCTGAGCTCAAAACACAAATTCACTATTTATTAAAAAAAAAAATCACAAATATTTGCATGGTACTTAGTTATGCTCCAGTGGAAAATGAAACTGAGCATGCCTGATGCTTGTGTAATAAACCACCAGCCTCCACCTGGATATTGCACAACAGCTGTTGTGCTTGTTCTGCTTGCTTTTTTTCTTTCCCCTTGAAAAAGAAGTGATCATCATTGCCCTGGAAATAGCTGTATGAAGAACCCAGTACTCTGAATGCAATCTGACAATATTTGGAGTGAAAACAATTTTATGACTGCATAATTTCGTTACATTTTTTCCTCCCTATTTCACTTGTACTCAAAACAGTTAAATAATTTAAAATTCTATCCAGTAAAATGAAGCCACAATATTTTATCTGTGCTACTGATTTACTACAGGAGTAAGAAAATATTAAATTCAAGCACAGTGTGATTTTTCTAAGAGAATTTTTTCCTCTGCCTCCATAAATTTAAAATTTAACTATTTTCTATTTGATTGTTTCATATTACACTTATGTCATAAGCTCCCCTTCCTAATCACTCTAGAAGCTGATTCCCAAAGGTAAGACCCTGTCCCCAACCTTATCCTTGATTGTGTCTTCCAGTTCAAAATGGTGTCCCCTTGGAACCCAAATGAGTTGACTTTGTATAGTTTTTGGGGAGACAGAATGAGAAGAAATTTCAAATAAGAATGTAAAATGTCTTCATTAAACTCCCAAATATTAGAATTTGAAATTTATTCTGTATTTAAAATAGTGTATTTAAATAGTGTAGTGTATTCAAATGTCAAACCTAAATTTATTCCTAGTCATCTTTTCTAAAATATATAATTATATTCTGCCCATTTCTAAATATACTTTTCAAAAACCCATGTTTGAAACAGCTAGTCATTGTTTCAAGGTAAGAGATGCAGTAAGAGAACACTTGTAATGATATGCGTTTTTGTCACCCTAAATGGCACGCTGCCTTCCAGTTGTTCCTTTTCCTGTACTGCAGAAACAAGGCTGAGCAGTTATGACCAGAGAACCTTCATTTCAGACACTCATGGAGCAGCCCAGTAATGTGGTCATTTTGATGATATTTCACTGACAGTCAAAACAGTGTAGTTCTTGTTTGCCTTCCACCCTACACATGGACTGAAGGGATCCTGTCACTGAAATCAGTATGGTGCACGAGAGGAGGATGTTACTGGGGGGGTTTCCTTATGTCAAGTGCCTCTGCTGTCCAGGCTGTGAAAGCCTGGAGAAAGAGAAGAACCTGATGTGGTACATTCATATCCCCTGGGTACACAGGAGTTGTAATTTTCCTGGTGGCTGTTGTTTTCTTTGGCGGTATGATAGATGATGTAAACATAACCCTCTGAACAAAGAGCATCCACACAGATTTTGGCTCAGATGAGAGATTTGGCCTTTAAACTGCTGTGAAATAGAAACTGATTTTCTAAGGGTCTCATTTTCAATCTGTTATTTTATCTTTGCCCTTGAAAACAAAGACTTGGGAGAAAAGATTTTTCTGGTTATAGATGTGCATGTTCTTTTGTAAAGGAACAGTCTTAAAGACTCTGAAATCCTGTATTTTCAGGTGCTCTAGCTTGTCTCAGATTCTGAGAGAGGAGTAGATTCAAAGAGCTTTAACTCTGAAAGACTTTCTTTCTGATAAGCAAAGCCTTAAGCAACTTTAATCTTAAGTCATATTAGGAATAAAACTACAAAAATATTATAAACCATAATGCATATATCATTACATGAGGATATAAGTCAATCCTGGGTAATTACTGAGGAAAAAAAAAACTTTGAATGGTAGCAGTTGTAAGGATAATTTTTGTAAATGATCAAGATCAGCAGTATTAGATTACACAAAAAAAAAAATCTCATTTTGAAATAAATTTTACTGATGCCCTGTGAAGTTCAACTACATAACATTTACTACTCTTTTTCTGCTGTCAGTTCTGCTTCCTTATATCTCAAAATATTATTAAATGGGGATAATTAAAATATGGTAGTGTACTAGGATTTTATGTATTCCCTTTTATGCAAGGCATTGACCAATTAACAGGAAGTTACTCATAGTAATTAAATGCTGACTTGACTTCGCCAATTATAAACTAAGATCATCTACAAAAAGAGATTTTAAGCAGAAAGGGTTTATACAAATAACTTCCCAGCCTGATGCATGGATAATTTCTATCACAAGCTGTGCTCTCGCCCTGATTCTGTGAAGTAGGACAGTGTGAGAGAGTTCTTACATCCCAGGCTCCTGAATGTTCTTACCTGTCTAAAGAGAGGACTTACACAGGATTCAATACAAGTTGCCTAGACATAGAGGCACCTGAACTTTACAATTTTCCAGCCTTCATTTTTTTCTTATTAAAATTCCCAGGGACCTAAAGGTCTGCCTTTGAGCCTTTCTTGGTAGAATTGAACACCAAGGTGCCTATCTGAAACACAGCCCTCTTTGGTACATGTAAATAAAAATTCCTCTGCCTTTGCTTATAACATTAAGCCCTTCAGAGAGCAATTTCAAAGCGTATGCAGATCTGACCACAGACAGGAGATAGAATTATCTGGTCTTTTAAAGTATTGGAGAAAGAAGCATCTTTCACTTTGTAGATGGTATGACTGAGTTCCCTTTTCTACCTGAATATATGAAAATCCCACATCCCAGACCTTCCTGCTCAGGCTTGTTAGACTACTCCCTTGGTAGGAAAGAAGAGAACTCCAACTCCTTTAGAGATCTGCCAGTGACATGTTTTACTGGAAAAAGACTGGACTTGTCCTTTTTTTTTCAAATTTCTCAAGGCATTAAAGCCCACATCTGCAGGAGCTGCTCAGAGATGTGAATCCTAAATAGAAGGAAGACTTTCCTGGTATCACAGAGGCACCTAAAACGTGGAAATATTATAGACTGTAAGGCACACAACACCTCACTGTTTGCTTTTACTAAGCACAGGTAACTCCCTGACTGCTGTACTGCACTTTCAATTCATCCCCCTCCGGAATTTGTTTGCATACCCTTTGTGTGCAGAAAGTGTAAGGTACCCAATTCTATCACTGTTCTGCAGAAGATGACAGATTTGGCAGTTGAAGTGGCAGAAGTTGGTATTCTTTAGCTATTTCCATTATCACCTCTGGAAGCTGCCATAGGCAGAGAAGTAAGCTTTAACTGAACTGAATTGTATCCTTAAAGCAATTTTTATGTGAAGAAAAATGTCAAATGATTGTAGAATTGTGCATGAATCGCCTTAAGAATTTGAGAATTGATCTTGCTTTCTTTAAGCCTTGTGTAACAGCCTATTTCTCATTCATTCTAGTTAAGGAATTATTCCCATGAAACCTGGTAGGTTATGTGCTTGCTACACGTTTGTGCTCAGAACCACCTGAGTTTTTTTAGATACCCTGCCACTTTTTGTTGAAGGCTTGATTTGCCTGTGATGTTGAAGCCTCTTTATGTTTTCATACTGTAATTGAGATTCACTGGAAGAACATGACTTTTTATTTATTTACGCTGTTATAAATTAGGACACTCACACACAGAAAATCATCTGCATGCATATTGCTTTCTGTAGGCAAATCAACATTGTTTTAACTGGGAAAAAAAAGCTGAATCGAAATTTGAACTCTTGTTTTAGAGTTCTGAATGATATGGCTATATGGCTTTTGTCTGATCTTTCAGGCTTTTTTTAAAAGTTATTTCCTTACAATGTATACATGAGGAAGTATGTATTACGCTCCACATGGGGAATATTGTCTCTCCCCATCCTCCCAGACTTCTGCTCTCCCCAATCAAGACTGAAAGCCAAACATTTGTTGGATATTGGCTTGGACTACTCTAGTTCAGAAACATTCCTTCTAAATGTACAACTGAACAAGAGAACACATTTTAAAGACAAGAAATGCTGTCACCTCTTGTTTGTTCCATTAAAGAATGTGCTGGTATTGTATCATTACTGCTATTTAGTAAATTAAGTTGTATTTGCCAAAAAAGAAAAAAAGAAGTGGCTATCCTTGCTTGCATGCTGGCTATCTTTGTACATCTTAAATTCTTTACCTACCTTGTCACTAAAATGCTGGCTGATGTCTTCTACACCATTCAGCACAGAAATTTTCACTTGCTTTCCCACTTTTTGCCATGAAGCATGAAAAATAAAGTATCTGTGCAATGTTTCTTTACAGGTAGATAATATATATATTGTGTGTGTGTGTCATAGTGCTACTATTTTTTTTGTTTTGTTTCCCCTTTCATTTCCTAGTGCTGAAATCAGAAAAGAGAAGAAGGCTGACTCAGGGAAAGGCATTGACCGGGAGACTTGTCTATGACTTGCTCTTCAAGTAAATTTTTTACAAACGAATTAAAGGAGTGCCACAACCACTAAATGTAAATTATTTACCTTTTTGTCTTTGACCTTTGTCTTTCATCTCAAACTAGCACAGGTAATATAGTGCAATACTTGTCTCATTCCACCTTGTCTACCTTGTCTAGTATCTATGTAAAGGTCTGCAGTAGCCAATGCAAAAAATCTCAGTGTTTGTTGCTGATCTTGGCCATTTATCAGTACTTGTATCAGAAATGTATGAAGCAAATTTTTCTTTCAAATGCAACTTTCCTGTTAATAGGTTTGTACTGTATTTTGCTACTTTTTCTGTGTGAGAATAATTAATAATCTTGATTCAAGATGAACTTGAAAACCCCTGTTCCAATTTTTTTTTTAATCAGCTAACTAGTAAGTGATTTCAGGAGACCCAAACTGACAAGCAAACATTAAGAAGTTTATAAAAAAACAACTGATCTGACCCTGTGAATAAACTAACAAGGATAATCCTTTCCTCCCTTATCTGTCCTTTTGAAGTCATGGATTACTTTTGCAATGTGAATTGCAGGGTCAGATTCTGTATTTGTGAAATTTTCCTTGATTTAATACAGTGTATTTAATATTAAACTTTGTATGTAACTGGAACATAGTCATATATATATATATATATAAAAT
>VXBU01004727.1:9541-82813 GCA_013400315.1 Bombycilla garrulus | reverse complement strand
GCTAAAGAACAACACCACATATTTGGATATGAAACATGGGTACAGTATTTCTTAAAATGTGATTTGTGATTACGGTATCTTGTATTGTATGAATGCTGCCATGGTAGGCCAAACAAATCCATTTTGTCATGAATAAATCCATTATTTTATAATAAGGAAAATTTTGTAGATACAAACTATACCCCACATGCCAGTTTTATCACCTGCCCAATGATCTTCCACTTTATTGCCTAAAATTCAGCCCCACAAAGGGTGTATTTATACTGTCTTCTCTCCACTATTAACTGTAGACTTCTTAGTTGCAAAGATTGTGTATAATACATAAATGGGTATCCTGCTGTTGTTTTGTTACAGCTCTTTGTTATTCCATCAAGTACATACTGATTAAAAGATAAAAACAACATTGCAAAGTTGGCTTTAAGGCTATTGCATTTTTTGCAATTGATTTTGTTACTGCCTGATCCTTCAAACTGTTCTTTTGTGTAAAAGACTGTGAGATTAGGTATTGAATGAATAGGGATGTGGAGCTGAAGTTTTATTGTGTTATTTGGAATTCACTGATTTTTAAATTTTTTAAGATAAATTTTTAAATTACTAAAATGAAAGCTAACTCTCAGTATTATGCTGTAACTTTGAATCCTAAAAATAAGAATTGTAGTCTTGCAATCTTTGTAGGAACTCATCAATAGGGCTCTAACATTCCCCAGCTTTCCCAAATATGCTAATTTTCTATACATCTTGTGAACAAGTTTTCCCATTCAGCACATTTAAAATATTCCAGTCTTTCTGTGTATTTGAGTGTGTGTTTTAATACTTTAGCCATAAATAATTGCATTTTGCTGCAAACTTAATAGGGTCACTGTTTTAAATTTACCTTAGCATTATAAAAGCCCATTAAAAGCCATTTTTATGGAGAAAAAAAAATTTCTAATGGACATGAAGAAGGATTCACATCTAATTCAATGTTTGTATATGTAAATTTAGGAAAAAAATGCTGATGCATTAAGGTTAAATGCTTTGTTTTGTGTACTTGATGATAAATTGTAAGATTCCAATTGTTTTAAGGTTAGTATAGAAGCTCAATACTGGTTTGTCCTGAAAGCAGCCTGGTGGTGTTTTAACACATTGCTGACTTTGTTACAGATAATGTATACAATCAAAATGTATTAGCTTCACTTGACCAACTCTTAGACTATTAAGAAATAAGTGTAGTCAATGGCATTCTGTATTTCTGTTCAGTATTTCAGAGTGGTTTTATTTTAAAACACTTTGTTTTTGCGTGAATTTAAATGCTTTTCCAATGTTAATCTTAACATTCTGAAATCATACACAATATAAAGCAGATGTAGTGCTATATTTACTTCTAATTTCATATTCCTGCTCAAAATTACTCAATTTCTTGGATGTAATTTATTACAAAAGTTTATGTGTACATGTGAATAGACTATTGTGTTTTTCACAATTAAGATATGTTATGTGAAAAATAAATATTTATCCTAACTAATTTTCAATTTTATTTTTATACTGCAAAACCCAGAAGAGATTTGCAATATCATGGGGTATTTGAAATGTCTACCTGACCTGAATGTGCTTCACAAATTAATGAGTGGTAGAGTCCAGCATGGCTCCCTTTTCAAGTGGAATCGCCCTAGACCATGCAAGGCTGTGAGTGTTGGCTCCCTGGGTGGAGTTGGTGGTGATGTACTTCGTCTGACCTTAACATCAGGGACAGCTCAGAGCTCACTGTTCTGCAAAGAGAATGGGAATGAAGCTCCAATTTACTACTCATTGAGTTGGTCCCCCTTCCTCCTGAGACAGATGATGTGGACCAAGCAAGAGTAGTTGGATCTTTTTAGAGATCAATAGGTAAGGTCATAGAATTTGAAATGCTTTTGCTCTTCTCAGAATCCTAAATTTCTGCTACTGAATAACTTCAAGGCCATAAGTTGTTGTACTATGCACAGTGTTGACTCCATCTTACTAAATCCTTTTGAGCTTCTTCACCAATTATGAAACCTCAGACTAGAAGTCTCCCAGCCTAAGAATGGTAACAGTGACACCTCAAGCTTCAGCTGCTTCTGTTAGGATTTTACACAAAGTGTATTGCACAACAAACTTAAACATCCATTTCACATAGGAAAAAAATTACAGAGAAAATAGGTAATTGGAAGTGTTGCAGTAATTCAGGCACAACTGATTTTTAGCTTTGGACATTATTGAAATGATCTAGATCTCTTCTCTGACCTCAGTTTTAGTTATTTACCGGTGGTCATGCAGTTCAAGCAAGTTGTCAGTTCCCTAAGTCAGCTCAATCATCCTACTGCCTGCATTATTTTTGGAGCTGAGGGAGTTCTACCAGAGTGAAAAATTAGACATTGAATTAATGTTAACTAGTACACTTGCTATAGCAATAAAACTTTCTTTTATTGTAAAAGTTGCATCTATTAGTGGCATATCTTAGAAGGTGTTTTCCAGACAAAGAAAGATAATCAGCATTGCTTTGTGTTATGCCTCGCAGATAGGACAGTTAAAAGGGGATGATGTATTGAGAGTATAGAAGAGTTTCCCAGTGAGATGCTAGAATCATTAAGATAGGTCAGATGCAAAGAATTGCATCTTAATGAAAGGCTTAGACCAAATAATTTCTAGTTTTACTTATTTTTCTAAACGTTTCTTTGATTATAATAATTCTTGCACTTATCTAATGAGAGCCTAATGAAAGTAGTTTTTTGGATTACAGAAGCACTTTTTTTTGTCTTTATGACCGTGTGAGTGATAACATTAAAATAAATCCTAACTATTTACCCTTGCATACACAAGCCATATCATAATGATAATCTTTTTTTACAACCTATCTGTACTGCTGGGATTTACCTTATACTGATTTAGGTTTCTTTGCCTTGAGTCAAAAGAATGAGAGATGTGATGATATAAACTCTTGGAGGTAACTGACAGTCTGTAATCCTGTAGAACTTTAACAGTGGTGACAGTCTACATTAGAGTCACTACTGCCTTGAACCCAAGATGGTATTTGTAAAACCCAGCTCCAGTGTGTTTCAAAGAAATGCCAACAAACAGAACAAACCCACCCATCTTATTTTGTGAGTCAAGGAATTGTTAGTTTGTGAAAACAAAATCTGATTTTTCTGTTTGAGACTTTCTCATTTAAGGACAAGCTGCCAAAGCGTCTTAACATTCTTCCCCCTGCTTTATCTGTCTGCATGAGTACTTTTACATTCACACCTATTGTCACTAATAACCTACAATACAGACATAATCAGATGCTAGCGTGTAATATCAAGAAGCTAAGTGCTAGATAATCATGTCACACTCCATTACATGATACCATTACACAAAATCAGAAGCTTTACTGTAAGGCATCCTCAAAATTAATGGGTTTTAAAAAAAAATAATTCTAGTGTTCTTTATCTAAAGCAGCATTTTCAGACTGGACTACAGAGTGGATGTATGGACTACATTTCCTTTAATAAATTAATGTCTTTATTATTTTAAAGCAGCACAGTTTTTAGTATGAGTGGATTGCATTTTTTCTATGTGAAATTGAGAAAACTAATCCTCATATTAGATGGAGAAGCCTACTTGGAATGCTGTAAAGAAAGCAGATGTTTATTGGTAGGCCGTAAGGAAAAGCAGTTTTGCCAAAGAGCATGTTCACAGGAGGGTGACAATCCAGGCCTTGCTTTAAGTCCAGGCCTTGCTGGTAGTTTGCACTGTAATGTTTTATGTTTGAGTGTAAGAACCAGCTCCTATTCATCAGTACATGAGCAACTTCTGTATTAAAAAAATGGGGGTCTTTTCGAATTCCCAGAGGAGATTTAGCAGTGCAGATTCCCAGAGTAGCAGCCGTTTTTACCATAAACTAAGCAAAAATCACAGTACTATATGATAGCGCACAAAGAAATTCAGTGCCACTGGTTTGATTAGGTACCATTCAAAATATCTGGTGAAAGCTGGTTATGTGCTTTCCTTGCAAGAGTTCTACAACTGTAATGCAAGAGATTGCAGAGGAAACACACTCACTTCAGGAATTGTAGTATAAAGTGTTTCATTCTGCACATATTAACATTGCAGTATTCCTAATACCGATTCTAAAATAGTAATTATCAAGCCTTACAAATTTCTGCAAAAATGTTTCTTCATTATTTTCACAGAAATTACCTGAGGGTTCATTTCATCATTGATGGAAACATAATTATATTTTTTATTCTGCAACTGATCGCCACATGATATTTTGATCATTCATTACCCTGATATACAAACTGGATTGTTTCTCTTTTAGACTGAAATATCAAAAGCAAGTATCATGCTTCCTAGAAGTCTGCAACATCATTCTGGTGATGTTAAGACCTGATTAAAGGCAATCAATAAAAATGCAATAGTTGCTTGGCAACAGGAATCATTATAAAGATTAGCATTTTACTGTGTACACCGGTATCCCAAGAGCTGACTCTTATCTCATCTTGATTTATACTAGCTCAGAGTACATTATCTTGAGAGTTTTCTGGAGAAGTACCATCACTAACAAGCAAAATGCTGGTGCTAGTACAGTGAGAAACACTGCTGTAGGAAGTGGCTCATATGAGTATAAATGTGTTTATGTGCTTGACCGGAGATGGAATGGTCTTTGTCAGTGTACCACTGTGTGAAAGAGAAATAGAGAGAATGTTAGTTTCATTTACATCTAAATGATACAAAGCAAATATGACAGACATAAAAACCTGTGCAGCCATTTAAAATGATCCTAGCATGAGGCTTTCAGCATGGAGACAAAGATGATGGGGTAGGAAGCTGCTATGACATTTTAGCCCCTTCACTGCATGTGAGACATACTCTGTTTTTATGCTGAAGATGTAGAAACATGTGGCTTGTCCACATGGAGGGTAGATTCAGCTGTTCAGTTACAAGGGGTGCCTGACCTCTCCCTCTGTATGTCCTTCGAGTTTGGCTGAAGGCAAACCATGCACTTGGCCTCCTACACATGATCCTTTATAGCATTGCTGCCCAAGGGCTGAAAGAATGTAGGAAAGGAAGAGCTTGCACCTTAGTCATACAACTTCCGTGCCCAACATAAGAAAGGGCAAATAACTGCTTGTCTTACAAGTTTAATAAACAGGAGATGTGATGGACAGGGTGTCTGGGATTTTACTGAAGCCAGCCTTTTATTCTGTCTGTAAGACTATTCATTGCACTTGGGCATATGCAAAGGCTGGGACTGGCCGTTTGTCTGAGAACACAAAAATTTTAAGAGAATGAAAGATTAGGTAAAAAGGGTCCAATATGAGATGGCTTTACAGTTTTTCTTGTGCACAAATAAAATATCTGCTTTATATTCACATTTCAGTTACAAAACATGAAATGCAGCTATAAGGACTTTCATTTAAGAAGGCAATGAATTTATACCTTACCACAGGGAGCTTATGTTATTCTCATTTGTATAAACAAAACAGAACCATACCATTGCCTGGAAATCCACTTCAGCATCAACAAGAGCTTTGGAAATCTGTGCTGATTGCTGAAAGTGAACATTATCTGAAAAGTGGAAGAGGAAAAGGGTAAACAAAAACTGCTTCTGTAATACTCTGGGGGAAAAGCAAAGCAATGAACACACTAGACTCCCTAGCACTGCTGACTGAAACACAGATTAGTTGCAAAAAGCAGTATTATTTTATTGACGCAAATGTAACAGCCTTGCCCCTTCATGCTTTTGTTTTGTCAGTAGTAAAATTGTGAACCTGTCTGTAATACTAAAATGTCTAATTAACTGCAACTCACCATCTGCTGTTCCATGAATAAGGAGGTATTTGACTTCCTTGAATTTTTCTGCTCTGGCCATTACTGTTGAACTCTGAAATCAAAAGAAAAAAAAGAAAAAAAGTGCTATTTATTAGGATATGACTTGCTACCAACTGACTTTGATTTATGTTGACACTGTCTGGGATCCTTCAGCTAAAACCAAGCACAGCTCTGCCGACCTCCCTCTGAACTGCTGTGGGACACGGTCACACATCCAGGGGCTGGGTGCTCACACAAACCTCTCCACACCCACCTGCAACTGGTACCAAGGTTATGGCTGCAAAAGAGCTGGCAGCTGCAGAGGGGAAGAGCTCTGGAGTGAGGTACACACTCGCTGCATGGCCAGCAGGTGGGTAGCCTGCAGTACACTGTGTGCCGTAGGTTTCCTGTGCGACTGCTGACAAGTTAAAAAACATGTTGCCATGGCAACAGTGCACCCTGTGAGAGCAAGGAGTAGATTTTGCAGAGGCTACACCGTGTTATCTTCTCCACTACAAAAGGTTCACCTACAGGTAAGACACCAGAGCTAATACTGCATCAGTCTCCAATAAAACTCGGTAATAAGAAGTTTAGAAAAATGTGCTCTTCAAATATGAAAGAGAAATGCCTGAACAAAAATCACTAGACCAAATCTCTAAATAGAAATCAAGCTACATTTTGGGAATGGAAACACAATAAAGTGATGAAAAGATGAAATAATCAGCAACTACTATTAATCAAGAAATGTAAAACATATTCCCTAGAACATTCCAGCTCACCTGACTTGCTACTGTAACTAAAGAATGAAGACAGTAAGGATTGCAGATAAAATTTTTAATCTGGGCAAGGAAAGGGAATAGGATGGTACTCTGCCATAAGCAGAGGAAGAGGAACAACAGAGACAGGACATTTTAGGCTTGATAAGACAACTAGTTAATCTGGAAAGAAAAAAAGAACTAAAAATTATCAACAGAAGAAATTAGTGATTTGCTTTTTTTCTTCTCCATTTTGTACTAAGGCTGTATCCTTGCACAAGGATTTGCATTTAGTACCCCAAAAAACTCAAATACATTATACTGCCAAGACACAGAAGTGTTCTAATTTCCTTATGTCCCTTGTACACTCATGAATCTTTAAAGCAAGTACAAATATTAAATTCCTTTTGTCATGGCAGAACAGCATACCAGAACCCTTCCATACATAAAATGAGTTCTTTGTTCAGTGAAATCTAAAATCCAAGTTCAGCAGAGAGCAAATAACCCCCACCCTCCAGTCTGTAACACTGCAGTTGCCCTCTTTTGATAGTCAAAGGCTAGAGAGCACCAGCAATGCAGTATATGGAAATCCATTTAGATGATCTGGAATCATGGAGTAAGAACATTTAGCTGTGAGTGTCAAAATATGGAGAGAGCACTTTAATGCACTGCGGAGCACTGGTAAACCAGCTGTCCAAAAAAACAAATGAGAAAGAAACAGCCCAGTGAGATTAAAGACAAAAATCCCCCCAAAGCAACCAGTATCCTTTGCATAAATACTTTTCCACAAGTGCAGAGGGAAACTTGATAAATCACCTTGCTATGCTTTCTTCCAGAAAACCAATGCTGTTTTAAGTAAGAAATAGCTTCTGAGTGGAAGCCTGATTTAAGCTACACTTCTGAGAACTTGCCTTAGCAAAAGCAGTTTTAGAAAGAGGATGTCACTAATTTTCTTCTGCAGGCATTAAATAAAATAAAGTTATTTGTAAAAGTACTAAAAAACAAGAAGCATATGAGATATTTTCTCCGTTTTTTTTATCACTGGCGATACTTCACTTCCTGCACTCACGCTCACCATGAAGAGTCCCTTCCCTAAAACATGCTTTAAGGACACAGTACCTTTGTGTCCTTAAAGAAGGTTGCAAGATAGGGAGCACTTTCAAGTTAGGCACAGTTAGATGACAAAGCAACAGCAGCTGAACAAAAGTGGACAGCAAAAAAATACAACTTTATTTACCACTTCCATTTTATAGTTATCCTGCTGGGACAAAAGCTCTGAAAAGGTACCGTGCACAAGTACTTAGAATTAGGCTCTGCTGAGTGTAACTGGCTTTTCAAAAGATCACACAGCAGTCAACATTTTATCAGCACTCCACAAACAAGTTAAGGTTTGGCTGAAACTGAAGGTCTCTCTCCCTTTAGCATATTCTCATATAATAGAACAAATGTCAAATCAGTACAAGATGGCATATTTACAAAATTGTACCCTGTTTTGCATAACCTAATGATGCAGCAGTTCTTAAGGACTGAACATTTCAAATCTGCTAGAAAAAGATTGCCAAATCTATGACTGTTTCAAACACTTGCCAGAAGCATATCAAATTCAGAGTGAACTGCAAAATAATGTTCTCACAAGTTGAACAGTCTCTTCGGTATGCTTTACATGGCTACTGCGTCTGACCTCCAGAGCTCTGCCCTGATTCAGTCTCAAGTCTTTTGCATCAGGGATGTTTCTTCCAGGCTGCCAGATTCTCTGCCATTCAGCCTAGGATTATATTAGGAGCACCACCCATGCTTGTTCTTCTCTTTTACAAAGCTCTAATTTAAAATAGTTTACAACTACCTTACAAGATACTGAACATACTTAATCAGCCTACTAATTAGGAGTGTGAGTCCTCCCTCAGACTTGATTCCTGACAAACAATATTTAACATTTCAGATTCTCTGCCTTCCATAAATGTAAAACTCAATGACAAAGGTAGGCTGTAGATGTACCCCTCTTACCACAACCAGTTTCTTGAGTCTTTATATTCACTCATTAATAACACTCTACATGTTAGGAATGTGCCTAGCAGCACTCATCATCTCTAAGCAGGTGTGTACACCATCTCATTTCTTTTAAAGCAGAGCGCATACTACAGTTTATGCAACTTTTCATTCCAGCTTTACAGCAATGCAGCAGGATAGAGAATATATGATACAGCACACAAACTGACAGCACAGAGTTAGCAGTGCAAGCTTTAACAGCTTCAGCTGTATGTACTAGCTTTCAGTACAGATTCTGCATTCAGCTCAAAAAACATTCATTTCAGCAAACAGCTCTCGTCAGTGTCAAGGGGCCAGGAGGCCAGCTATTGGGACTGGGACATGGAACAAAGTGGCTGTAAGCCAGGAACATACTGGGTTGAAGTCAGTAAGGGTCTTCAGCAATAACAAAATCCCATAATGCTTTCACTGAAGCTCACTTCTCAAGCTACCACAACCTCCAGATTATAAGTAAAGTCCAAGTACTATATTATTTGGAGCTTTTAGCAACAAATGAGGATTTAAGTTGCATTTTCCTTTCTCTAGGAGCAGCAGCGAAGTGTGACAATCTGATCTAGGCAATTACTCCTCCTCCATCTAGCAACCATTCTCCCCAATTAGTCCTCTGAGTAACACATTTGAAACCTTTAGCTCTTTGGTACTGGCAGTTTCAACGTGGCCATTGCCAGCAATGGATACCATGCCAAGAAAATCCGACTCCTGGCTTGAAAGGATTAAACAGTCCTCTGTTGCCATCTGTGCTGTGAAGCTGGTGAGTGACTTTGTGCACCCAGAGCGTTAACGCTCATTCTACACAGCGACAGTAACTTGTATTTACACTGCTACCTCGAAGATCTCCTACTGTTCCCACTGCCTTAAAGAAACACATTTGGAAAAAGGCAGGCAGGAGGCTGCAGACTGATGGTCAGTGCCTGCTGGGCCCAGGACCTCAGTGGATAAAAGAGGGAGACACAGACACAGTACCAAGTTGTCCAGCAGTCACTACCACTGTCCCCACTCTTGACTGGAACATCTCATATAGTTGACAACACTAGAGTACTGTAAATATATGTCAAACCAAATTTCAGTACATACCTGTGAGTATTTGTATGGTTTATCATACTTTTAAATAAATGGAACAACCCTCACCCTTTTTTTCTACCCACGACACTTTAATGCACACAACCAGTGCCAGGCTGTCTTCTAGCCTGCTTACCAACCCAAAGAGAGAGAATGCTCTATCTCCTCTTCTAATATCAAGGTTTGGTTCCAGTATCACCATGGCTGGACTCTTCTGTGAAACAGTCCAATAACCAGACCACAAAGTACCCCTCAGATTCCTTACAGTTCTCCCATAGCCACTGTATTTTCACCTAGGCCTGACGTTTAACAAAACCTAACAAAGTTTGGCTGCTCTACCCTATACCCCAGCTACCTGTGACTTCAAAAAGCTCTTGAGGCAACGAAAATAATCTGGCACATGGAAAAGCAAATCAAACAATTGATTAATCATGCTGTAACAAGGACGAACAATCTACATGCAATTTGCTTTCATCCAGACAGTGAAATTCCCTCACTTCTGTGCAAACACTGGTCATTTTAGAACAAACTGTTTACAAAGATCAGGCCAACATTTCAGTCTAACACTGCTGGCTCTCAGTTGGTCTGCAGTGTGATATGATCACAGTACAGACAGATTTCCCTACCTGTCAAAGTGTTGTAGTATTGAGGAGATTTTGCTTTCCCTGGAAAAAAACTTGCAGATTCCTAAAGCAGGGAAGTTCACACAATACCCATTAAAAAAAAAAAGAAAAACATTTCAGAAAGAATGGGAATACATTTCTTTTTGTGAAAATTTTTTAAGATAAAGCATACTTTGCTCACGAACTTATAAATTTTAAAACTAATTTGTTTCTTGGTGGTTAAAATAAAAGTTTTTACAGCTTGTTTTACAGTCTGCAAAGTAGTCAAATGGAACTGAATGTAAAAAAAACCCACAAACCAAAACACCAACACACCAAACAAACAACAGAAACCCCACACCATTCACTAAGAAGAAGCTGCCTTGCACAAATCCAAACATGTGAAACTACAGCCTCTAACAGCACAATGCAACAGTTCTAGCAGGAAAGAAGAAACAAACTCATGTCTCCCCACAGAGAAAGACCTAAACTATTTAAAGAACAATACAACAGTTTAGAAATGAAACAACACACAAAAAAAGTGAAATAAAGTGATTTCTTTCTTACATTATAATTCTTCAGATTATCATTTTCTGTAGGAAGGCCCATGTAGCGCTCTGTGTATATTGAATCTAAAATTTAAAAAAATCCCCAAATTAGAATATGCTACTTAATTTTCAGTCTGTCTACCATCAATTTTATCTATCAACACAAGCAGTAATTTTCAGTCTGTCTACCATCAATTTTATCTATCAACACAAGCAGTAAAATGCATACTGGAAATCAGGTTTCCCACAATGAGGGGTGTAGGTAACCATCGTTATTCAGGATATTTAATCTTGTTGCCATGGACACCTGAATGCTGAATATTAATATAGTACTTTGTGTCAGTGTTTCCTTATTGTTATTCTTTCAGTAATCCTAAAATAATTACTGAAAATGTTGCAGTAAATAACTAGCATCTGAAAAAAAATCTTATTTATTTTATCTAAATGTTCACTACCAAAAATCTATACTATGAAAACATAGTAGTATATTAGGATTCAGCTTGGTTGAAAAAAAAAAAAAAGTTGATTTTCCACAATTTTTTGCCATTTTACCATTTGCAGATTTGCTGCTCTGTTTTAAGCCATACAAATTAATGCTCTGCTGCCATATTCTAATGTCCGTTTGACTTCTCATTAGAGTTGCTGCACTAGAGGTTTTTTTATGCTGAATATGTATGCCTCCATAATCTTTCATTTAACTAGCTAAAAGTGGAATTTTAGAGATCTTGATAATTTAAAAAATATTTCCTGTCATACATGTCCAAAATATTATGAAGACGTTGCTATGTCCTCAACAGACTACTGCTGCTGTCTGGCAGTATGATCTGATCTGCTGAATTAGCTATTATACAGCCTCTCTGCTAGTTGCAGAATGATAAATTATGCCTTATTTAGTTTAGCAGAGGTTTGCCAGGGAAAGCTTTCCCTTGAATGTTTTTGGACAAATAAAAATGAGGAAAATGTTAAAATGTGTTCAGATTGTACCAGCACATATTTATAACTTTGCATAATTTTTTTTTTAATCTGGGAGGAGGGCCCCTATAGCTGTTGCAGCTACTTGAAACCTTATACTCTACAGGCTTGAAGCATGTAAAGACTTGTCCACTTGATCAGGTTTTCCACACATCAAGCTATTCTCAAGATGAATAAGATTTATAAAATCCAAATTTCACATGCTAAAAAACACCCTAACCAACCTAAGGCAATTTAAATCCTACTCTGTTACTTTGAGAGAGTAAATTACAATGTAAGTTCGAAGTTAATCCTCACAGTTCATTCTTTAAAATGAAGTTTTATTTTGAAGACACAAAAGTTTAATTGCAATGGATTTCTGACACACAATACTGGTTTCAAAAGAAGTCCAGACCCGTTACAGCAGTACTACCAATATTACAATGATTTAGCCTTCATTAATGATTAAAGAGATTACCTGAATTTATGGATATGACTTCTTAAAATGGGAAATAATATTTAGAGAACTGGTTTAATTTCAAAATGCAGTGGCCATGAGTTCATAAAAACAGATCAAGTGACATTTATGCGGCATCTAGTAGATAATCAAAAGTTCTGCGCTACAAATCCACACTTTGCAGCACGTGCACTGGAAGACATATGGGAATCTTTGTAACGAGGAAGCCCTCACATACCATAATATTGCCAGCGTGACACGGGGGCAACCGCTATTCCACACTTGAACACGCCGCTTCCAGAGCCAAGCACCATGGAGGTCACATATCCCCCATAAGACTGAGAAGAAAACATTGCTGTTATTTTAGTCGGAAGGGAAAGGATGGGGCCCATCTGCTACACAATTCATCAGGCATTTATAGGCTCAGCATTTTTCATATTAATGAACTCCATTCTGAATCTGGGTCAGATCTCAGGCGGCCTGCTCAGCCGGGGAAACAGGCATCAAACAGCGCGTGGCAGCTGTGGTCCTGATGAATGGGAACTTGATGGGGAAAAAGGGCGCAAACACTGCCCAACTGTGACTCAGCTGAGGATGACTGTGTTTGGTAGCACTGTAGGCAGCAGCAAAAGACAGGAAACAAGACACTGCTGAACCACTGTGTCCCTTCCCGTGCTGGGGGAGTGGGTGGAAGCAGAGCTCTGGCCCACAGTGTGCCTGATGAGTAGTTGCAACAGGGCATCCAAAAATTTACAACTCCCTCAGAGCAGGCCTATGGTAGCTCGCACCCTAACTCTCCCCCAAAGTGTCAGGAGCAAGACTGTGACTGGGGAGTGAAGTATCTGCTGAGTCTGTGGGAGGAACTGTGCAACAACACACTCCTTGCTACACACAGAAAATTTACTCACAGTCTAGCCTGATACACTGATGAGTAAATATCTGACACACTTGAGCATTCGGGTGGCAAGATACCTAAACACTGTTACCAGCCGCCCAAATGACTGCCCTCACAAGAGTTTGAATGGGTTATTTAGGAAAATGTGCCCACCCACATAAAACCAGCTATTTTCAGATCTCATTCCTGTCTTAAAACCAGATTACAGGCAAAGGGAATTGCATCTTATTTCTAAGTCCTTAAATGTTTGCTCCAACTTCAATTCTGAAGTCCTTCCAATGAGATTAGTAAAGTAACGCACACACTTAGTAATTAAACACTGTATAAATGCTTAACCCGGCCACAGTAAAGATATTACTGCTGAATCTATGGCAAACAAAATCCATGTACATAGTAACAGGCTGACAATGAGAGGCTCACAATCTGAAAACTCAAGAGACAAAGAAAATCTGTTTGCCCACAGTGTCCAAGATGCATAATCCCAGTGTAGCTCCAAAGAGAAATGCTCTTGTAGTATTCATCCTGAGGGTCATAAGGACTTAAGATGGGATTGCAGCAAATCATCAATTTCTGCAGAAAGATTTTCCTTTCACTACAGTTAAGAGCATTACACGTGACTTCATATAACAGAGATGCTTACTCCCAGAAGAAAAGCTATTAAAGGCACCATATTGCCATCAAGCAATTTATTCACTGGTGTCTGTCACCTGCAGTGCCCAAATTTCAGCTAACAATTTAATTCACCACTGGAATCACTAATACTATGTAAACACTTAGCTTTGTAGCTGAGGGGGGATGTATATGCTACTAAATATTTCCATCTACTGTGCCAGGTTCTAAAGATGTATCAAGTCAGAGAAATCTGGATTCTGGTTGCAAATAATATGATAACCATCCCACACAGCTGGCTTGAGTGTAATTTCACAACTTTTTATAAAAATCAGTCATCCAACTGAAGAAATTACTGGTGAATATATACTTGGATTTTTTTCTTTTCGTATAGGTTTATACTGTACATAGGAACTTGGGAGCATCTGTTTAAATTTGTTTTAGTCCCTCTGGTAGTCCAAATTTCTCTCACAAAGGCTCCTGAATGATTGCAAAAAGGCAATGTAAAAACAAACCTTTAACATGACCTTCATCAGTTCAAGTACTGGATTGTGCTAGGACCCCAGAGGTGCCTCATATGAAGCACTACAGTTTCTCACACACATGGCAGCACAACAGTTGTTAAAATTAAGTACTATTCCCATCAGAATTATTTGAGTACTTACCCAACCCCAAATAGCTATTCTGTTCTTATCAACAAAGCTCATTTCAGAAAATTTTCTGTAAGCAAACAGAATAATTAAACACTTAACAGACTGCAAGTATCTGCCATTCTACAGATGTGTCTGTTTCCTATCAAGTCTGCCTCTTTCTATTATACAAATAAGCATTTCCCACTTCATCATAGTGACTGCATACAAAAACAGACAATAATTCAGGCATGTGTGTCTTCAGGAAATTTAGAAAAACGTCTGTGCATATGACACTTGGAAACCCCTCAACCCACACTTACTGACATCTGTATTGTATTAGGTTAGATTTCATTACCTGCCTTGTCTTTTTTTAAAAGATGTACAAAAATCAAATTGCAGCAGCAAAGAACAGACCAAAACATGTAAATACAGTTGCCATTAAAATAGAAAAAAACAATCAAGAAGACTGTGAAATTCTATTTGTTTAAACTCCTTAATATTTTAAAATCCCACATAGAAAACCCTGTAAGATCACTTAATTGCAATTCCGTGAGATCCATACTGGGATTGCTTGTTTTAGTGAGGTTCTACAAGCCTAAACCAAGTGACAAACATGAACTACGATTTAAAAGCTGAGTATTTATCGTAATTCTGTGACAACAGAAACCTTCAAAAAGCTTGAAGTAAAACTTCCATCTCCAAACTTCCTTGGTAGCTTGTTCTTCTACTAATATGACACATATCACCTCTATAAAATCATCTCCACAAAATCAGAGATATGGTTAATTGGTATTACAGTATTAACTCTCCTCTCTTTAAGCATAAAATGATGGTTGGCCTAAAAATGACACACTTCAATGTACAAAATTAATGTAGTTATCTTTTGCCAGTATTTTCAAGATGACAATTTGAAACCATCTTTTTCCCCCTACACAATAAGTGTGTAAAAGAAGGAGCAGAGTTTGACCTTTCCCTGTAGCTCACCTGGCTGCTGCTATCTGATCGTCCACTTCATATGTTCCCAGCCTGCGGTTTATTGCGTGCATGATTTCATCACCCTGATAGCCGCTGCCCCTGCCATCAAAGCTGGCCACGATGATCTGCTCCGTGCTTGCCAGGTAAGTTGCCCAGTTGATCCGGAAGACTTGGTCTACTTTCTGACTACAAGGTCCTGCATACCTAGAGGAAAAATGTCACAGAATTCAGGCATTTACTCTCCACATATTCTCACATTAAGCATTTGAAATATAATCATTGCTGACAATTCTAGCCTCTAAAATAGGATAAACTTTCAAATTAAACTGAGTAAAAAAGAAAAGCATCACTGACTGACTCCAAGGTGCGACTAAAACCAATATGCATTTTTAAAACTTCAGCTGTTAATCAAGAAAGCAGACTGGATTTTTTTTTTTTTTCATTTTTCTCCTTTCTGCTCTAATAGGATACATTCATTATTTTCACTTTAAGCAGCTTATCAGAAATCCAAGCTAAGTTTTCTTTCATTTTAGCATATCTAGTCACCTGAGTCTCAAAGTGATGTTCTCTAACTATTTCTGTTCCATTCACCCATGATTTATTTGGTTTAAGTCTGAAATCAATAAATAGCCTTCAACTGGAAAAATGAAAAATACCATTTTCTGCATTTTCTGTGTCTTGTCAATCTGGACTACTTCTTATGCAGGCTGAGAAAAAGGAAGCAAAACTGTAATTTTAACTTTTTTACTTTAAAATATTTCAGAAGCACTTGATCACTATGAAATCAGACTCTGAGTGCCCTGATGGTAAAATTCTGTGCAGTGCACTTGTCTAGCCACTGAATGACTCCCGTGGATCTATAGCCCACTTTTATCAGTTTTAAAAGCACAGAAAAAAACTACTGGGAATTTAATTCAAGCTATGGATCCCTATACTTCCAAACTAGTTTCTGATATAAAGATCACTGTGAACCAGAGGTGATCCTGACAAAGCTCCAGGTAAGTCAATAAAAATAGTATCATAACCAAAACAAGCCTTAGGAACCCAAGAGCACTGGCTGCTCTTTGAAATCTTCAATAGGCACATCAAAAAGTGCTACCAAATTGCATTATATAAAGATGTATCTAACAACGAACAGCCAGTTTCCTGTAGAGTCACTTTTTTGTAAAAAAGGAATAACTTAACATTTAAATACTAATGCACAGTTAAAATTCAGTAATTCATATTTAGAAGAAAACATATCAGGATAAACAGAAGTGCCTGAGGAAGACCAGACCAATCAAACTATGCTCATGGGCTTGTATTTATGAAAAAAAAACACAGCAAATGCAATCCTGACCACAAGATGACTGACAATCAAACATCACAGAAAAAAATGCAATGGCACACACACTACTCCAGCTTTAGAATACAAGGTTTATTCAAGGTTTCATTCTGGAATGTGAATTCATCAGGAACCTCCTAAGGAATGTCAGGAGCAGAGAAGATAAGCTAACACCAACATCTTGGCTGTTAAATCACATAAAATGTATCTGCTTCAGTGCCACCACCAGAATATGTGCTCATTAAGCATTTACATCATCTTAGGACACAGGAATCCACCATGAACTGGGACAAACCCCTGTTTTTCATTCCATCTTAAAACTACTTCAAGAAGTAATGAGAAAACATGCCAGTTTTGCCTTGCCTTATTAATAACATCTGAGTAGACAAAAGTGATTATTAACACAATACTGCCAAGTGACTGGAAACTTACACTTCAAGGAGCAGAGGGTATTTCTTTGATGAATCAAAATGGGGAGGCAGAATCATTTGATACCACAGGTCTAAAAGTGAAAAGAGTTTGACTTAGGTGAGCTCTCCAGCGAAATTATTTGACATGCATCACAATTCATTCAAGAGCTCATTTGAGTCACCCCTTAAAAGTTAACAGGCAGTTTCATCTGGACTGTCCTAATATATACATGGAGAAGTTCCTAGCTAATCTAGTAATTGTTTAAAATGTTTTACAGTTAAATTAGCAGAAATTAATAAAATTTGGGTACTAAACATGCCATCTCATGACATTATTCTAAGCTTACATATGAAACTTGTTATGTCTCTACAGTGGTAAAACTAACACAGACTCGAAAATAAAATTTCTCTCCCAGCGGATGAAAGAAATTCTATATTATTTTGAACCTGCCAGATAGACTTTGCTTGACAGTTTGTAAAGCATCCCAGAAACATATCCAAACATCTATTATTTTTGAAGCAATATTGATTCCAATTTTCCAGTTCCATTCGTCCTACCCAAGCTGGCTGTGAGCTGAACATTTTAAAGGCACACCTTCTAAGCTTTGTAAACTGAATGGCTCAATTGTTCACTCATGAATTTTAAGAGAACTGATGCTGCAATGCTGGTGGACTGCACTGCAGTAATAGTCAGTATAAATCATACAGAAATTTGTACAGATATAAATATGCAAGGCATCAGAACACTGAAACGTAATCAATCAAAACTGAACACATTAAAATACTAACTTTAACTTTTGCACACTCTATAGTCACAGGGGTGGATTTCTTCTCTAATAACCTACATGGATTTGTGAGCAGAGTTGAAACTTTAAGTAAGACTACATAAACGGATTTGCTTCTCCTATTTTTGATATTAAAAATAGATTCCCCTTACCCAAAAGCTTTTACCCTGAAGACATGAAGTAGTAAGAACAAAGAGGAATAAAAAAAAAAATGAATATACAACTGATAGCATGAAGAACATCTTTAAATCTCCATCTTGCCTGGAAGATTTCATCTTTAGCCCTAGTAAAAATGTGACAGAAATAAAAGACAGAAAACACAAAGATAAAGAGAGTTATTATATAAATAAGGAACAGTGAAAGAAGGGAGGCATCAAAAAGAACAGTTAGCAATGACTGACCTAACTCAATACAGTTTGTAAAATGAAATTCCATTAAGAATATCTGCTCATTTTATCAGAAGGAAGTTTGTCATGAAGAGAAAAGCTAGTAGCAAAGGCTGAAGCAAGAACAGTTTAGACAGGTACCAGGCATCCCACTGCTGGCCTCTCTGATGTTGCTCAGCCTAAGAGCACACCAAAACCATTTCTCTACCCAAATTCTGAGGGGCACCACACAAAGCATTAATAGTTCATTTTTTTTCTGGTCTGTATCAAGGTTAATGCAGAGTGTGAAGGTGCTTTCAAGAATAACTATTCAATCCAAATCTATTAAATCTATTCAATGTCCCACACAAAGTCAAAGGTGATAGTGTTGAAATGTTGCTTAAATGTTTTCTCAATAGACTGTCTGCATTTTCATAGTAACTGAACTTCTCCACTCTCCCAGCCTGCTAACACAAACCAAGGGGACTTCAACCTGTAAATCAGAGAGACATACTTGAATTTATAATGTAATTTAAATTCAACAGTGTTAAAGAGCTTTGAGTTTGTGCCCCAATGTAATTTCTCTTATTTATTTAATGCACTGTTAGAGACTTCTGCTTTCTAGTTTATTATAAAGGAAAAAGGAGTTAAGCCACTTCATCATGAAAACATGAAGATATCACACTATGGAAAAAGCACATTTTAGATAGGAACATTTTGGGATTTCAGAAATTAACTGAGAATATTTGGAAATGTCCAAAAAAATCATCTTGCCTCTAAGTTCTGAATAATTGCAAGAATTCCCATTACACCAATCTTTCCTGTCATGTTCTGCAGCAGAAGACCTTGAATCACTTGGTGAAAAGGGGGGGTGGGGGGGGTGGGAGAGGAAACATAAAAGATGTTTTTGAACTTACTGTATCCACCCATACTAAAGGAGTCAAATTTTTTTGAAGGCATCTGAATATCTTTCAATGAATTTTCCAGTTCAGTGTTATTTTCCAAGTATCTGAGGACTAAATAACAGAGTAAATAAGATTCAAAGACTTCCCCCTTTTTTTTCAAAATGCAGAGCTCTTTAATCATGAACCACTTTAAATATTAAACCTGAGATGATGGCAACTCACACTACAGTTTAAGTTTACTGCAGTTTTTTTTTTCTCTATGATTCAATGTTTACAATATTGTTCTTCAGTTCTTTTTTTCCCTGTTCATCTAAATACAGTTGCAGAAAAACTGAACAATTATTCAGTAAATAAGTCAAACTCTACTTACTGTTGTCTAGCCCAGTGTAAAATAATGTTAAACGAACTCTGAATAAACATATGTTAAGCTATATAATTTATTCTTCTGGTAATTATTTGAAATTAAATTTACCCTTCATAACTGACATTTTTATTATTATATTATGCCATGAGAACAAAATCAGAATAAATTTACAGTGCAGTTTTCTGGCTCAACATAAATTAAAGACAGTACCTTCATCATCAGTGCTTCTGTGCAGAGTAGATATGGGCAGGCCTGGACCTGTTATGAGAGTACAAAACATTAATGTTTGCATGCTGGGTTGAAACACAACCCTTACAAAGTAATTGGAAATGGGTGAATCATAAAAGCTCAGAACTTTTTTCCCTCTAGTCTGCTCAAGCTAAATTTTAGCTTAACAGGGCCCAAATTCAAGACACAGGATCCCACAAAAAGTTCAGACTGTCTCAGAAATGAACCACATGACTGCGAGGTACTGAAGAATGGAACTTCCACTCTTTAGCAAAGCCTATGCCTTGGTTGTGGACAATGCTTTGGCCATCAGGGAGCCTTGTCACAGGGATCACAGAAGTTGTATTCAACCATTTTTACAATCTGAAAGAAAATTCCCTGTCTGCTGTCTGTCGTTCTAGCCCATGAATGAAGGAAGATCTTGGCATATTAAAAAACAGCACACATTTAAATTTAAAGTAATTTTAGAGCCAATTTTATTTTTCCCACCCTTTGATTATTTTAACCCTTGTACTATCTAGCAGGAGCACTTTCAGGTCAGACAGACTACACTGCCCCTACTTACCTTATGATTACATTACTTGGACTTTTTTCTTGACCATCACTATCTTAATTTTATTCTCATACGTAAAGCACTGCTCTTTACCTGGTCTGTTGCTTGTCACACTTTCAGAGTCTCCAAACTCCTCCTGCAGGTAGAGCTCCCCATGTATCTCTCAAGGAGATGCACAGTGGACAGCAGTGTTTTGCAGCTCTTTCAGGTCCACTGACAGATAGAACTAACAAGTTTTATCCTAGTAATTTTTGTCAAGGTACTTTTGAGCCTAGGAGGCAGTATGTTTTTCCACTGCCAATACATTTATTCAATGTTATCAACACATATCATTGTTACACAGTACATATCAAGATCTTGACGAAGTGAACTTCACCACCCAGCTAATCAGTGAATCATGTTTATGTCAATTAATTCAGGCTATACTCACCAAGACAATTTAGCTGATAATACTGTGTGTCTTTGCTGAAGGACACAGAATAATACTGGCATCTTTCTTGATCCAGATTACAGCTAACACATTTAGTAAATTTTGGACTGCTTTCCAAGAGCACTCTGCAAAGTAAATGAGCTTCATCTGAGAGATAATTTTTTTTAAACTATGCTAAATCAGTATAAGTTCTTTAAATAAGGTGGCCAAATTAAAAATGTTAAAATTCCAAAATGATAGAAACTAATTCAAAAACTAGAGAAAACAGACTTTTGACTTTTGAGTTCAATTAATGCTCAAATTATAGCAATAGGAAAAAAAAAGCATGAGGGTTATTTTTAGGTTTTTTTTGCTTGAGGACTGGTTGTTTCTTCTCACAATTTCCCTTTATTAACTGAATTTATAGAAAAATACTTCAGTTCTTTTTGCAGTTTATACTCTCACACTGATTTTCATTAAATATCCTAAAGATCCCACATTAGGCTGAACATCTGAATCTTTAAGTTTCCAACGTTTTTTCCTAAAGTTTCTCTTTTTCAGTAAAAACAATTTTACTCATATCGTAGAAAAAAATAATTTCTTACTTATAAAGATTTCTTCCTCCTGGCATTCCACGATTTTCATTACTAATGTAGTATCTATAAAAGCAAAACACACTGGTTTTAATAAAATATTTACAGTATAAAATTAAAAAATTTAATCTGACACATTTAAATCAGATTTTTAATAAGGTAAATGACACCTTCTCCCTGTTCTTTCTCCATGCTTGCTTAGACCCTTGTAACCAGCCTTTATGATAGGAAGAGTTACCTTATTTACAGATACTTACAAAAATTTATTGGTTACAGCTTCTATGCTGATTACTTCCCATTTTCCTGAAGTAATAGCTACTGGAGCCTGGAGCAAGGGAAAAGGCAAGGTAAAAAGTAGGACATGAAACTGCTTCATCACCAGGAGAAACACAAGCCAGCAGTGACTGTCCTCGACAATATTCCTCACCTGTGAGCCACTGATGTGATGGATGTGCTCATAACCTGCTGTGTCGCTGAAGACTTTGTAGTAGGAAGCATTGTCGGGTGCAAAGTGAGGGACAGATGGCTGAAACTTGAATATAAGAGAGATGTCTATTAAAGCAAAAAATGAAACTCCAGATCCAAAGTGAAAAATTTAGGTTTTAATATCTCTAACCAGGAGTCTCAATGCTTATTAATCAAGGCATCAATGAATATACTGCAAACATTTTTGCCTTCTGACTTAGTAGGTAGAACCTGCAGTCACCACATTTAAAATAAACACACTTGAAATATCTTCCTGCTCCTTAAGCAGCAGAATTTCCTGAATATTAGTCCTGGCAGTGATCCACCCCCCTCCCCCCACCCTACCCGCTAGAATGTGAAGTTTCGGTGGTCTTAATTTTCTACAATTTTAGGAAACCATATGTGCATCTACTTTCAAAGGCACTATTTTATTCAATCTGATGCAGCTGTAACCTATAAAAATGTAAACTTTGCAAATTAATGTTTTTCTTGGACTCTCCATTTTAAAACACAAATTTGTGAACAAATTCTTTGAACTCAATTTTTGTTTTAGTTTAACAGTGAGTTAAGATGTCCTGCTCTAGTCAAAAAAATACAAGCTACTTTCCAAGAGGAAATTCTGCTAGTAAGTAGGTGATTACAGAGTGACAGAGAACTCAAGCTGGAAAAATATTTTCATGAAGGAATTATCCATTTATCAATTGAGAGTGACAGAAATGAATCAATTTCTTCTATTCACTGCCATTTGAATGTGCTACATATGGTAGGAAAAAAGAAAGGAATGAAATTGAACTGAATGAAATAAAACTTATTTCTGTGACAAATGCCCAAAGGATCTAAATGCTAATTAGGCAACTGACAAAATGTAACTGCCTCAGAGATGTTACACCCATCTTGAAATGGTAAAACAAAGCTGAAGTGATTTGCCTCCGGTCATTCAGAATGCAATGACAGAAATTAAGTCTTTCTAACCATGTGCTCCAAATAACCTCTATTTGCTCACAAGCAATATCTTTGCAAAAAGTAATCTGGCAAATATTTTGCTAGCTTTTCCCTTATTTTTCAAATTGTGACTTTCCTTTAACTAAACTGGCAAGCTCTAACAGCTGATGACCTGGAAGCCTTATACAGCAATGCAGGCTTTTCTGAGCATTCTTCATTTCAAGAGAATTTCATCCCTATTAAAACAAAACAAAACAAAACAAAACAAAACAAAACAAAAAAAAAAAAAAAAAAAAAAAAAAAAAAAAAAAAAAAAAAAAAAAAAAAAAAAAACCCCAAAAGAAAAAACAAAAAAAAACCCAAACCAAACCAAAACCACCAACAAAAAAAAAACTTAAAAGCCCTCCCCCCCAAAACCATAAAAAAATTATAGATACAAAGAGAGGACTATATGGCTGTATTATACACACATGGATAATTTACCTAAATTTGTCTATACATATGTATGTGCATATATACATCTTGCAAATGTATAAAAATATTCCTTATCAGTCAGATATCATTTAATCATCCCTAAGAAGGTAAAAATAAAAAAAAGGAATAAATATACCTATTCTATCCCCTCTTTGATCCTCCCTACTCGCTATTTCTTTCTCAAATCCAAGTATCATACAGTGAGATTATCATTCCTTGCAACAGCTCCTAAGAAATGGGTTGTCTCTTTAAAAGAAACAAAAAACCAACAACCTAGTTTAGTGGCACAGACTTGCATTTTGCCCTCTCATTTTGCACAACTGTTTACAAAGTCTGCAGCTTGATCATCACATTGTCTAATTGTGAAGCCTTTGCTGCAGAGAAGCAAAATGTGTCAGTGTTAAGGCCTTCCTTTCCATATCAAATTTGACAGCAGGTGGGTTGATCTCTCATCTTCATACTGCGGATGATTTCATCCCTGCTGTTGCCTCCCTCTTTGCATTTCTTTAAACTTTCCTTTTTGACTTCAAAAGTGAATTAGTGACTAAAGCATAATCAGTGTGTGGAAAATGCGGGAGTGGAAAGTGTACTCTGTGTTCTCATAAAAAACTCTGAAGCTCATTTCTCCCTCCAAATCTGAACTTCTGCATCTCTGCATCACTTCCTCCAGATCTTCTGTGTAGTTCATTAGGTGCCTACTCTCTACCATGTACAAAAGGACTGAGAGGCAGCTTGGAAACCTTCATCCAGACAGCAGCGGCTGGTTTGGCAGAAGTGCATGAAAATTTTAATCTGGCCAGTTACATGCATCTTGTCCCCACTTCTCTTCAGTGGATATTTAATGTGGGGGAAAAATAAATAAATAAGTAGCCCCAATTAAAACTTGGAATGGTTTGTTGCAACCTGATACACTAAAAATTACTTTTGTCCTCTATGCCTTTATTCTAATATGATTCAAAGGTTACAGAATATACTTAATACACTGTATTCCCTAGGTCTTTCTGAAGGTAGCAGGAAGACTAGAAAGCAGGTAAATCAGCATAGCTGGCAACTCTCCCCAGAACAAAGGGAATTCTGGGTCTGGGCTCCAGCATTTCCCCCCTACCGACTGCCACCAAAGCAGCAGGTCAGAAGTAGAAAGGAGTCTGGAAAGGGTGCTATGATTTCAGTAAGCTGAACATAAAATCGTAGAATTGTAGAATGGTGTGGGGAAGGGACCTTGAAGTTCATCTCATTCCAGCCCCCCTGCAGGTTGCTCAAAGCCCCATCCATCCTGGTCTAGAACACTCCTAGGGATGGGGTATCCACAGCTTCTCTTGACAACCTGTGCCAGGGCCTCACCACCCTCACAGTGAAGAATTTCTTTCTAACACCTAATGTGAACCTACTCTTTCAATTTAAAGCCATTACCTCTAGTCCTGTCAACAAGATGCACAGGTCACAGAGGACATGATTAGAGCTTTGGCCATACTGCACTGTCAGCTCAGCCTGGACGTTCAGAACCCATTACCCACAAGAAAATAAAGCTTAACCCCAGGCGTGGGGTGATGTTTGAGACAATTTTTTTCCTGTACATGTAAAATGCAGCAAGTGAGAAGACTGGATCTACACACAAGAGGTACTGCAAACTGCAACAGGCTCATATAAAATTTTCACAATTATCAGAATTCAGCATGTAGCAGTTTTAGAAATTGAACACTCACTCTGCCAATCCAGCCAGTTGTACTTTCTTCAGTAAGTTGCTTTTCCTAAGAAAGAGAAAAAACAAACAATCCCACAACAATTGTTTATTTTGCATCAGGCTTTATTTCTACAAAGATAAACATACACACATACTCCTTTCTAGTTTAATTTACATTGCATTTCTTCCACCTAATTTGTCTTACCTCTGGACATGACCAAGTAGCATTTTCAAAGTCACACACTGTGAGGACTGAAAAATTCTGAATTCTTCTGAGCCACTGCAGACAAATCCTTTCATCTGTCACCCATGTTACAACACTCAAATAATGATCACTGAAAACAGCAACAACATAAGATATTTAAAATCCTCTCTATAATAGCATACCATACAATTGCATTCAGCAATTCACTGAATGAGACTCATCTGGCTATCTTCATTTCAATCTACTCTTCAACAATAAACAATGATGCAAATGTAATTGAAGCATTTTTTCATCAATTGTTTTTGCTGGTAGTAGCTGCCTTGGTTATTTTCAGAGATACAATGAAGAATTAGATGGCTTGTACAAACCCACTTCCAGAAAGACTGCAATTAAATTTTAACAGCTATTTTCTAATGCATAAAATAATAGATACTCCAGGCTGTTCATAAATCTTGTACTGCATGCATTTAGAGGAAATTCTTCTGAATATTAAGCTGTGTACGCCTTAGATTAAGGAATTTTCTACTTAGCTACTTAAAGTTGGTTGATGTAAATATTTTCTGAGTGATACATATTTTTGTTCAGTTTAGTAGTTATTTCCATTAGTTACAACGGAGGGAGAGATCATACCAAAACCAGATTTGAATATCTGACTTTCATCTCCACAATACCACGCAGCTGACATGAAGAATGAAGTATCAGAAAAAAACCAAAACATTTCCATGAATATTCCTGCATATTAATTTTTAAAATGCACCACATAAAATTTAGTGGCTTTGTTTACCATAATGATCTGTCAGATCTGTACTGCCTTTTCTTATTTTAGATCTCTTCTACCTCCCTGAAGCCTTATGAACTAAAATAAAACAAATTTCCCCTCCAAGGCAAGTATACATTTTTAACCATAATTTGCAAATTTGACTTAGCTCCAAGTTCATGTTCCTTTCCCCCAAAGTTAGTTAACAAAAATGTGTGGGAAGTTTTGTGATAAGAGTATCTTTCTGATCACTGCAGCTTGGGGAAGGAAACACTACAATTAGTGTGGATGGATTAAAAATGCATCAGCTGGTTATCAAAAACCTTCAGATTTATTTCTAGATTAGAGTTTCCAAATCATGTTTGGAAAAGGTCTATTTCTGCATTTATATTTGACTGAGAAGTCAGCAGGTCATTTAATTGCTACTGCCATTGAGTCTGCAGGAGCTTGNAAAAAAAAAAAAAAAGAAAACGTCATTCTTCCTGTACCTATAATAGTGGTTTCCCTGGTTTTGTATAACGGGAATTAATCTCACACTTTTCATTCAAAGTGAGATACATTAACAATTCTGTTGACTATAAATCATTAATCAGACAAGACGGATATTACAAGGAAAACAAACAAAAACTATTATTTATCAAGCTTTGTAATAAATATCTCTGTCCTGTGAGAGTGGGAATGCACCTTCAGTATTCAACAACACACAAAAGGTTACCTAAGCTGCAATTAACTCAAGTATAAAGTACAGCAGTTTTGTACTGCCCTTCATTATTTGTTGCTGAAAAGGGATACTCTGCAACTACCCTACTCAGAAGTCAGTTTATTTTAGGACAGATCATTTCAGACAAGAAGGATCTATTCCTTTCATCCTCCTGTTGGCTAACAGGAGTCCCCCTGTATCCATGGTGCCAAAACCAGTGTTTAAATGCTGGATGGATTTAATGCTGGTCATTCATGCAAAAGGTCAGGTTTCAAGTACCATCATATGGCAAAGCACTGCCATTCCAGATTCTGGCAGTTTTTCTTGACAAATAAAACTCTTGCTCTGCAACATAAGTGCACTGTACCTCCTTCACATAGGGAGTAAAATTGGTCTCATCCAAGCTCTGGATAGTGCTGTACCAGGCAACCATATGGTGAGACACTGCCCCTTGACATCCCCAACCAGGCAGGTGGAGTGAGTATGCCACCAACTCAAACTTAGTTGTGCTCAAAATTTAGCTCCATGGAAGTAAAAATAGATTTCTCCATGACAAAAACTAATCTTTCCTGTCATACAGTGGTATATATAAAAATACAATGTAAATATTCAATGCTTTTACTTCCAGAAAAAAAAACCACCTATCCAACAGCAACATTGCTCCTCACTCACCTTTTCCTACTCGTGTATCTTTGCTCTTGCAAAGTTCCCCAAGACTCATTCTGGGCACCTCAACTTTTGCAGGACACATATGGTGAGAATTGACCATTATTTGGACCAGCCACCAGGAGAAGGAGTGAATTTTGATCCTTGAACTCACCATTCAAGATTTATATTTGCATTAATCCTGACTAACAGAGTGGCAAACTAATTAAAAAATGGATGAACTCCATGTAACTCACACCTCGGTTAGCTAGACGGGTACAAGGCTGGAAGGTGGCTGATGGTTATTCTCCTCACATCAACTTCCATAAGGTATTAACAAAAGGTAAAAAACCCCCTCTAACATAGCAAAGAGATCTTAATCAGTACTGAGGAAAATTTACAGGGCTTTTAATTCTGTGGCACTGGAATTCTGGAGGAAAACAAGGCATGACAGCTATCTAACCTAGCTATTGCAGTGTGACTGGAATGGAAGGATAAAGAACAATATATTCATAAGAGCTTGCATCTCTGCAACACATGGACATTACACTGTGCTGAGCACTGAAACAGAAGAGTACTGATTGTCCACTTATAGCTTTTTGGCCCCAATGTATAAAAAGCTGGTTTTATGCATAAGCTAAGGGTCATTTGTTTTTTTTATGGTTTATCAGTATAACCATATCAGTGCTTTCATACCCACCATATCTGTAAGAGCAAACCTCTAAAACATTTCCACAATACTGTTAAAAAGAAAAAAAAACAAAACCCAAGATCTGGGATACCAATTTGTGTGCATGCACTTTAAATTGATGTACTTGCTCTTTACAAAATACATTTGTATCATGTTGTGCATTTCCAGTGGCATTTTGAGGAATACAATTTTCCATTTACTCTGAGAGGTGCTGATTTTCACCATCTTCCCAAAGAAAACAAACATTTTAAGTATAACTCTGAATTTAACCATGATACCTTGCCTTAGCAAGGAGTCTGCTTCCTATGAAATCAAATCTTCACTTACCATTATAGTTTTGTTTTGTTGGGTTCCCTCCCCCCAGCGAATTGAAATACATATATTATAATTTGATTATACAAAAGCTTGCTCATATTAAAGTTGTACTGTGAAATGACTTCACCATAGTTAGACTCCACTGAATGTGATGAGCCAAGAACTTGTCACATTCTGAATATAACATACATGGAATATGCCATCTATATATAATCACTAGGAGAATAATCTCTGTGCAGATTTTCTCTGGTAAGTCTTGTTTCTTCCAGAGCCACATTACAGAGAAAAACTGCCATGTATACTGAATATAGGAAGGTCACAATAAAGCTCCTCCTCTCCCATCAAAAGAAATAACCAAATATCAAATATTTAACCAAAATTCATCACCTTGATTCTATTTCTGCAGGTGGAGGAATTTCAACAGGTCTGGAATTTGGAAGTGATGTGGTATCCACAATAAAGAATTGTACAGTTGGATTTGTAGCTCCTGCCTAAAAATAAAATTTTTCATTGTACTTTTAAAGAGAGAATATTCTTGGTGAAGTAAGTGTTTGAAATTATAGAAGTGTTTGAAATTATAGATGAATAAGTTACTACAGACAGAAAGGTAAAACCAGCCAAGTGCAAACATGTGGAAAGACAAGTTCATAAATGCAGTTTTATGACTGATACATAAATTTTCCTTTGTATTTTTCACACAGAAGTGTTAGTTATGTGTTTGTAGATAAGAAAGGCTACTACATTTAGAAACAAACACTGGGCTTGCTGTATTTGACCAGATCTCATCCTACATGCCTACTTAGCAGAAAATCAAATCCATTGCTAACACACAGGAAGGTGCTTCTCCATGGAAGCAGCACCTTATATTAACTAATCATATCACAGCTGCCTATGCCACAATCAAAGCTGTGACTTCAACATGTACTCCACTATCTCTATTGTAATAGTGCTGACAGAAGAGAGATGTGTCAGTAAGGGCTGGTTTTTTTGTAGTTAACCAGCCAAGGTAGCTACACTTGATCCACCCCTAGAAGTCAGCAATATTCCAGACACAAGGAGTTTGTAATAGGTGTAATCTAGATTGGTAATTCGTTCTGCACCTATGTCTCCTCTCAGGGGCCATGCTCAGGACAGTGTGTCAGCAGCTGCCAGTGACCCCTCTGGGGAGGCTCCAAGGGCACAGGCAAAGGCCATGTGCTTCAGGACCTTTGAGAAGGGTAGGGAGTGATAATGGCTGCTGCAGAGAAAGCTGAGCTTGGCACAAAGTGGGCAGTTTTTCCACCAGGCAGGCATACCAGACAAGCAATAAGCTGGCTGTATCACTTGTTAACCAAGAATGAGAATATTTTCCTGGGATGGCCAGACCATCATGGATTGGAGCAGGGCTTTTTGATGCCTTAAGCCAACACAGAGTAAAAAAACCCAATGGTGAACAGAAAGAACTAAAATGATAGGCTTGAGGTAATTTCAACCCATCTATTCCTTCCCAGCAATGGAGATGCCCAGCACTGTGATGGTGAGCGTATTATGGTGGTCCAGTATGAGAACACAGTTGTATTGACACTCAGCAGGGTGGTGCAATTCTTGTACTCTAAGTGCTTTATATCTTAAGTGCATTGCTCAGATAAATCAAAACCTTGTGTAACATAAAATAACAGGTATGTCTTGTATTAAATATGAAATCCTCCCCACACAGAGCACATGAAGGAACCTGCAGGAGCACTCTGCACTCTGACTCTCACCCTTCAGCCCAGCACCAACTGTGCCATGAGGAGTGGGCATAAAGTCATGTGGAGAGGACGGGGAAGGAGGAGGAGCTCCTTGCTCTAAAGGTTTCATTCTCACAGCTAAAACTGGAAGACCTTAAGGTGTGGGCAAAGAAACTCCTTTAGCAGATTCCTCCTCTTCCTCTCAACACAGGAAACTGAAAATGCTAGATGAGCTGAAGAAGATTCCATTACCAATACCATGCACAACCCTAACCTAATGTACATCTGCTTAATGCTTTGTACCAGCTTAACTCCCTGAGAGCTTTCTAATCTCAACATTTACTCACTACCTCCAAATTTTATGGTGAAACAACAAAACTTTAAATTGTATGTTTTTTTCTGTTTTTTCTTTGCCCTGGAGATAATAAAATACTTTAACATTGCCAGATGCTGTTGACTTCAGAAAGAGTAATCACAGCAAGCTGTTGAGGAGAGACAGACAATATTTTCATTAGCAGGAACTGATTAAATGAGACTACTCTCTTAATGAAACTACAGAAAAAAACCATGTTTAATAAATAACACAGACCTTGGGATATGGGATTTTAATGGTCTCTGGATACTGCAAGGTGTCCTCGGAATAAAAGGAATACTCTATAACAGGAACTTCTGTATCATTAAAGGATGCATATGCCAAAAAACTGCCACTTGGAGACCACCACAGAGCAGAATGAGTGCCAAACATTTCCTCTGAAAGAAATGCAAATGAATTTAAGTTATTGTTGATAAGTTGGTTCTTCCATCCTAGGTGCTGCTCTCATTAGTTTCTAATAGGATTTTTTTTTTAAACTGAAGTTCAGATACTAAAATGCAAGCTGTTGGGCTTCTGAAATGAGACATTAGATCAATGTTTACAATCTAATTCACACTAAGATTTCCAGTGACACAATGCAAACTAGGCAAACTCATATATATTCTTAGAACCTCCCACTAGCCAGGTATTAAGCCCAGATAAGGATGCATATTTCTTTTAAAATACAGACTTTGATTAATTTGAATTTTTCAGTGGTAAGGAAGGAGATAATAATTACAATAAACCAACATTTTCACATAATGGAAAGTAAAAACTTGCTTGGTGTAGTTACCTTCATAAACCCAATCCGGTATTCCATTGAAAATTTTATTTTGTTCTCCATTTTCAGTGATTTGCACAGCTTCTGCTGTTGGTGAAGCTTTTACGTAAACATTATTATTCCAAACATATGCCTGCAAAACATCATCGTGATAACAATTACTATTATACTGAATCCTACTTCTTTTCTTTATTTCATCTACTGCGCAATTTACACCAGAAGCCAAAAGCCATCATTAACAGCTGCGTTTCACCAAACAGCATTGATACTTAAACTTGGAATTACTAATACAAATACCAATACAGATCAGGGTTAGGAACATTACTTCAGGCCTAGATGCAAAAAAATCAACTATGAAAAGTTACATGACTACTGTATCAAGTCTTGAAAATCTTGCAATTAATTTTCACACAAATACAAGTTTATTTTCCTTCATCAGGAGTTGTTTTCCACTAATTTGTCTTTCAAAAAAAAAACATCAGGGCTTTGGTAAAACATTCATTAGGGTCTCAGTGCTGCCAATAGATCTGCAAAGATGGTACACCTCTTCAGTAGCACTCAAACTAGTTTTTGGCACCTGCCTGCCTCGCTAATCACCCCCAGTTTTCATCTTCAATAACTGAACAACACAGTTTTGTGTCAGAACTTTGCTCTGAGATGCAGAAACTCTCTTCAACTTCACTTCCTTCTGTTGGTCTTTATAATTCACATACTAATTTACTAAGCAATAAGAATAAATAAACACCACATTCTCCTATGACAGTCCAACGCTCAGCACAGGGAAGGCACAAGCCTTGCAAATGTGGTGGCTATCAGCATTGTCATGGACTGGAGGGGAGGAAGAAAACAACAGTGGGAAATGTACAAGACAGATTTTTAATGTTCTAATCCCATTACATGCATCCATCAGGTAAACCTTCATTGATTATTGTGTAATTAGGAGATAAAAATCACACAGTGATGATTAAATAGACAGTTGTAATGCTGCTGTCTTTGAAACGGATGAGATACTGTCTGCAACTGTAAAAACACAAAGTTGCTGTGCATTTGTGCATTTCATAACTACTGGAGCCACTAGTTACTTTCAGGAATGCATTTTCATTAAAGAGCAAAACAAAACCCACAGAGTGACTCTGGAGTCTTTTCAGCAACAGTAGTCAATTTTGAAACTAGTTCAGTTACTTTACCCAGCAGTGGGAAAGTCCCAAAACCTCAAGGGTACAGACAACACGAGTTTCTATGTCATGTGTATGAAAATGACCATCTATATAAGCTTCACTTTTCTTTACTAACCAGTTTATGACCAACAGGTGACCAGGATATACACTGTGTATCATTAGGTAGTAGTCCATCATCTAAGATAGAACTGGAAAAACAAAACCAAAATGCAGCCAAGAGAAATCAGTGAAATGACATTTCAGTGCAAAATGGATGTTAAAACAACATCTTATGTGCAAAAATTACTGACCTGCTACTGAAATTATAGATGTGATATGAAGCTGTAAAGGAATGCCTCCACAACTGCAAAAGAATTATTTTAATATTAAGAAAATAAATTTCACCAGGTTTCATATCTCTTGAAGTTTGAATTACCCCTAAAGCCCTCTTTGTGATTTTTATTAAGATAGAGAGAACACAATGAACGTACAAGGGTAACAGATCTCTTCCAGGTTTAAGGAAAGACTAAAGAATTTCCACCCTATTGGGTTCATTGCTTAAATACAATGACAAAGGTACATAGATACAGATGCCAGAGATGCTGCCAATTTTCAGAAATCCTTGTAGCTACATGGCAGACTATCGTCAGGGTGTGGTCAATCCTCCTCCTTGTCCTTTGCTGGCTCATTTGCTATTTTCTGTCTCATTTTTAATGTTGTATTATGTAACTTGGCATCTTATTTTACAGTAGTTCTGACAAGTCCCAGCATTATGTCTGTAGCAGTTCCTCCAGTACCAGGGTGACCTATTCCCATTCATAATGTCATAGAAATAAAACCATTCTCTGAGAAATCTGCCTCCTGAAATCTGTATAGCTCTGCGGGCCCTTAACAGAGAGAAACATGATGATTATGATGATAATGCAGACACATTTAAAATATGTTCACTATGGGGTGCTGGAGAGGTTTGATTTAGCCCATAGCACTGACATGTTGCAATAATGCCCCCTTCTAAGAGGGTTCTTGAGTATTTGTATGAAGATATAAACCAACAACTTAGTACTACACAGCCAGATGGCTATTACATAACAAGTGTCTACATCCTCATGATTCATTTTGTTACTCTCTTTCTTTGCAATAAAGATTAATAATAACAGAACTTTCAATCACACTGTTACATAAAAGTTAAAATATCTTGCTTTAGCATTAAAACAAAATTAACTCTTATGAATGCAACAAATAAAATACAACAGAGCAATAAATTACAAATAGAAGGGATGTGTAGGGTGGCTGGTAAAATATTAGGCATTTTGTGGCCTCTAATGATGCAGTGAAGACTGAAATAATTCTGAACAATTCAGAAAGACAAAAGGTAACTGGCTTAGGAGGACCCAGCACAGAAGCTAAAACTGAAAAAAACTGATGACTGAGTGCACAAATTGTGTTGGCACAGTGCAAGAACCACTCTGGGCGTGCAAGGCCAGGACATGTAGACAGTGCTCAATGACACAGTGCTCAAGTATTTGTACACTGAACAAGTTAGCACTGAACTTTTTACGAACAGAACAGGCAGCTCTCTAGAAAAAAAAAAAGGAAAGAACAACAAAGTTAGCGGTTTCTCAGTGCACAAACTGCACAGCAAATGATCACCTCCATTAAGCTTCTCAATTGACACACAGAGCCAGGTTTTCACCTGGCATAAATGTGGGTTGACCTTTGTTGCATGGTTCAGCAGCATGCCAGGATGAGGCATTCTGCTGCAGGCTTTTCATGTGCTCACTGACAGGAGGCAACAGGGACACACAAGCCCACTCCAAGCACAAGCCTTCTTTGAAGCACATGCAGATTTTCATTCAACTCAGTTTTAAACTCTTACCTCCTACCACCACAATGTAACAACCACATTTATATATAGCATACATATACAAGCAGATGTATACCAGCATATCTACTCATCACTTCTCCTTACCCACACAACTCCCAAGACAGCCATGCCTATCTACTCTCCCAGATTATCTTCTGAGATAAACCATCCAGCCTTGTTGTCTTTGCAAACTCTACATTCACTTTTTATGCAGATGCTTTTTCCCTTGGGCAGTTCTCTTCTGCCAAGCTCACAGATAATACCAGTCTCTTCCCCTCCTGCCTGCTCAACTTGACTCTTCCCTTACAGACATTCATCACATCCATACATCCTTCTGTATTTCCCTCATGTTCTCTCAGCCACTCAGTTCCTCCCAAACCTTTATTTTCCAGTTTCATCCTCAGATGTAGAGTGCACTTGTACCTTTGTATAGCTGTGTTGCAGAAGAGCAAACTTTTGGTCAGGAGACAGTGTAACTGCGCTTGCCTGGTACTTATCCTGTTAACAAAGGAAGGGCAAAAGAAACACATTAAGCACTGATTCCAAAGACTACGCAGAACAAAATATGAAATTTAATACCATTCTTAATGTCTGCCTATATTACATATAAGTCAACATACTAATGTTGTATTTGCCAGGATTACAGAGGAGGTTCCGTTGTCAGCACTGATACGTAGGATGTCCCCATTATCTGTTTTGTGAAGATACTGATTTCCTAAAAGCACAAGAGAAATGACAACAAAAGGTAAGTAAAATGCTCATCAGTTACTTCTATTTTCCCTTTGTTTTTAAGCAGGAAATAAAATCCAAAAATCTGGTCAATGCTGTGTTTCCCAATTCTATAATGAAAGGATGCTTATAGCACAAGAATGTTCACAAAATGTAGTTATGGAGCTCACAGCATCCACCTTCTAGCATCTCTTTTCCTTGTGGCAGTAGGCATACTCGTAAGGAAAAGCAGCCTGCATCTCTCCGCTTTCTGGCAGCCCAAAGCACAGGAAGCTGACACACCTCAGAGGGTAACATGCTTCACCCCTAAAGCACAGAAGTAAGTATGCTCTTTTAGCACTAGGAGAAGTGCTAGAAGAGCATACTTGAACATGCCATGAACATGAGCATGTTTCTAAGGGAAACAAGGACTCAACCCTTTGAACTATGCACCATTCTATAATGGTACTATCAAATAATTTGATATTTTTTTCAGAAGACAGTGGTCACCTCAGCACGAGGTGACCAAAGGCAGTACATTGTTGAAGGCAATACATTTTCTTGACATTCAAGTTGTTATGCATAAATGAATTACCTGAAATCCACTCCAAATTATACGTTTTGTATGTATAATCATTGTTCAAGTAATTCTGTAGAGTGTATGTTTTTCCTGAAGAGGTCTCTTCTGAAAGAAACAGACAAGAGAGATTTTGATCTCGTTGCAAATTGTTCCACCCCAGCTTCTTAACCTGGCTACTAAGTGGAATTTTGTTGCTGGTTATTAAAGTGTTTTAGCTAACCGTCTCTAAAGGAGTAGTGGTGGGAAGGCAATAAAACTTTATTGCAAGGTAAATTCAGCAAGCATAAAATAAAGGAGTGTCAACAAGGTCATTCAACAAACTCATGGGAATGAAAATGCCTTTTTGACAGTGACAAAAATGACCAGAAGACTTCTGGCTCTCTTACCTCAGCAAATATGTACTCCTCAAAAGCTGAAAAGAAGTGATCTTTGTGTCTTTCTCACCATACTTACTCTGGGAAGCTCACTGCAGAACTCCAGTTACTAATAGCTGCAATTGTGAATCACTTGCTTATCCTTAAACTCAAATTACAGAAATGCCTCAAATAAAAAAGCCCCAGAAATATGAGAAGCAATAAAATATTCAGGGAAGGTCTAATAAATAGAATTAATTAAATAGCAAACACTTCTGGATAAGATTATGATTAAATAATTGATTAAATATTTATCTCTCCTTTGATGTGATTTTCACCAAGGTTTCTTAAAGTTTATTTCAGCATTACAATTTTGACTGGAAAATTAAAGCCAAGTAACTGGGTTAGTCTGAAAAGACCAAGCGAAACTTTGAATCTAGTTAAGTGAATGAATTTGGTCATCAGCTTCAGCACACTGCAGTCAGCTTCTATGTGAAGTCTTTCTTTCTTACTGTCTGCAGTGCACAAGCTACTTTTCCCAAAGTATGACAAGTAATAACAAAAGCAGCAACAAGAAGTCAGTTTGTGAGCCTTTGTGATCTTTTCCCTCTGAAAACAAAGACTACAGATTTTAAATTCAGGTGCGCAACTCTCTCCCTGCATCTTCCCTGCCTTTTTTTTTTTTAAATAGAAACCTAAAATCCACTTTCATCTACCTGCATCTACCCTTCTGCCTACAGGGTTCAGAAGGGAAGGATTTTTAATTTCAATTGGGTAAATCAAAAGACTAGAATAAAAGCAACTGATAAAAATGCTCATGTACAGATGTGGTGACTGATCAATCAGGATGCTAACTGCCCCTATCAATTCTGAGATCCCTGTCTTTTGGATACTTTTAAACAGACTGCCTTCTCTTTCCTTGCACTGAAGATGAAAAAGACAGTAAAATCCTTGGGGAAACAAACAGAAAAACACCTCACAACAGTTTTTGCAGGTTCTCTTTTTTTTTTTTTGACATCTGGAATACCACAGAAAGACATTTATATCAGCCTCTAAAGCTTTACTCTTATTTCCAAACAATAAGAAAACTGTATATATACAGCACCGACTGTACAACTAGGGCTGCATAAGACATAACAAACAATGATTTTAGTCCAAGCTGCTCAGAAAAGGTTAAAAAAATGTTTGTTTAATTCCACCTGAAATGTGACTCTTTAAAAAATTACAGGGCTGGATTTATTGCTCTTGAAGTTTCTGTGAGAATATTAATTTCTCAGGTTATTTATTTTACTGAATATTTAATTTGATGGATTATGAACAAGTGGGTATTTAATATTCATACACAGTTGTCTAGTTGGGAATATGACTTCTTCCTAATTGAGAAAGTGTCATTTTCAATCAGAGGGGCTTCAGAAAGCAACAAAACTCTCTCTTGGAAAAGGAGAAGCAATTTAAGACAGGTGGCTGATGAACAGGTTTAGGGATTTTTCCAAACTGATGAATGTTTTTCTCCCTGGTGACATACATATTTTGCTAAGGTCTCATTACTAAAAATCAGGCCACTATTAAGATTTGTTGGCTATGTATAAAATTAAAATTTCATTTTCTGTCAACACCTTCCACATAGTATCTGAATATGAAAACACATGCCAAGCTGTAAGGGTACAGTCATAGAAGTTCCAGTTGAAGCATTTTCTTAATCTACAAGGTAGACCATTACCAGTATATTCTCATTTATCCACTTCATGCCACTGACCAAAGATACTCAACATACACTGAATTCCAAATTTTGGTTCTTATTGTTCAGATTCCATTGGAAAAGGAAGGTCAAACAGGTTTATTTTGACAGAATAAAGTAATCACTGACATTTAAGAGTATTTTGTTTGCTTTGAAGGTTATATACAGGTAAATGGATATCTATATTCTAGCAAAACTGCTTATTTCACTTTTAGGTTCCTCAGAGAGGCTGCATTTTCTTGTTATTTTTATTTTTAACATTTACACATACAGACTTATTTTTCTAGACTCCAAATGACTAGCTTCCAATGCCCAGTATTGGGGCCAGTTCTGTTTAATAATCTGTATCAATACTTTAGATGAGGGGATTGAGTCATTAAGTTCACAGAGAACATCAAGTTGGGCAGGAGTGTTGCTCTGCTGGAGGGCAGGAGGGCTCTGCAGAGGGATCTGGACAGGCTGGATTGATGGGCCAAGGCCAGCTGCCTGAGGTTCAGCAAGTGCCAGATCCTACACCTGGGTTCCAACAACTCCAGGAAGCGCCACAGGCTGGTACAGAATGGCTGGAAAGTTGCCCAGTGGAAAAGGACCTGGGGGTGCTGGTCAGCACCAGGCTGAACATGAGCCCGTGTGTGCCCAGGTGGCCAAAAGGCCAATGGCATCCTGGCCTGTATCTGGAATAATGTGGCCAGCAGGAACATGGCTGTGATTGTCCCTTTGTACCTGGCACAGGTGAGGCCACAACTCGAGTGCTGTGTCCAGTTCTGGGCCCCTCTATGCAAAACAGACATGGAGGTGCTGGAGCATGTCCAGAGAAGGGCAAAGCAGCTGGTGAGGCGACTGGAGTGCAAGTCCTATGAGGAGCAGCTGAGGGAGCTCGGAGTGTTCATCCTGGAGAAGAGGAGGCTCAGGGGCATTTAGAGGGGGAATTGAATTACTTTCTACAACTACCTGAGAGGAGGGTGTAGCCAGGTGGGGGGAAGGCTCAGGGGCATTTAGAGGGGGAATTGAATTACTTTCTACAACTACCTGAGAGGAGGGTGTAGCCAGGTGGGGGGAAGGCTCTTCTCCCAGGCAGACAGTGACTGGACAAGAGGAAACAGCCTCAAGCTGCACCAGAGAAGGTTCAGCTTGGATATCAGGAAGAGTTTTTTCACAGAAAGGGTGGTTAAGCGTTGGAAAGGAGTGTCCAGGAAAGTGGTGGAGTCACCATCCCTGCAAATGTTTAAGAGATGACAGGATGTCCTATGGTTTAGTTGATAAAGCGGCGTTCAATCAAAGATTGGACTTGATGATCTGGGCGGTTTTTCCCAATCTTAATGATTCTATGATTCGTCTCCACTCTGGTCTGACTCCTGGCAGTACCGATATATTTTCCACTGTCATAATGATATACTAGAAATAGTTACATCATAATAACCCTGTTACAACAGTAAAACTGTAAGTAAGTCCTTCTGCAAAGAAGGCTCTTAAGCTTTTATATAAGTAGTACTCATACAGTGTTGATAAACAATTGCTTGAATTTTGGAATTTCCTATTACTATGCCACCCTCTCTTAAAGAAAAATTGAGTTGATTTCTGTAGGTGTGAGACATTAACATTGTTTAACGCCAGCTGGCAACTAAGTACCACTTGCTTCCCTCCTCCCTCGCCCTCAGTGGAGATGGGAGGAGAATGTGGAAAAGATAAACCCATAGGTTGAGATAGGAACAGTTATTGATTGAAATAAAACTAAATATAATACTTCTAATAACAGTAATAATACTTGTGATGAAAAGGAGAGCGAGAAGAATAAAACCCAAGAAAGACAACTGATGCAAAATACATTTGCTCATTACCCACTGACCAATGTGCACCTTGTCCAGGCCCCAGTTTATACGGACATGACATTTTGTGTTATGAAATACTCCTTTGGCCAGACTGGTTCAGCTGTCCTGGCCATGCTTCCTCCCACCTCCTTGTACATCTCTTTTTTGGCACAGCCTGGGAAACTGGTGTCCATGACTTAAATGTAAGCTCTACTTAGCAACAACCAAAACATTGGTGTGTTATCAACATTATTCTCATACTGAATCAAAAACAGAGCACTGGACTAGCTACCAGAAGAAAATTACCTGATTCCCAGCCAGAACCAGGACAGGTGTAAAGCTGTTAACAACTGTGTAAGGTTTATGGTATGACATATCACCATACCAAAATGGAACCATGCTGAGAAATTACTTTTGGTATATGTATTGGTTATTCCCCAGCGTCAAGGTGTATCTTCCTAATTTCCAAGTGTAATTAAAAAATGCAAAGGGGGCAAGAAATTAACTGACTTTAAACCATGGAAAACTATAAAAGCAGTAATATTGGAAGCTTTACTGCATGTTCACCACTACCGAGACTGGAAAAACCACAAGAAGAGAAAGACAAGTGCAAGCATGATGCTCAGTAATAACGAGAAAGGGATAGAGAAATTATAAAAATCAGAAAAGGTGAATGGTTATTGCCATTTTAAAGTGACAGCAGAAAAGCAAGAATGATCCGTAATCAAAGCACGTAATTTAGGAGCAGCGGGAAAGATGCAAGGGAATGCCAGCTGACTCAGTGGTCAGAAAAGTAAGAGACATTTCAGGCTACCTTTTCCAAACCTGCTGTTTCCCCATTTCTCTTCCAACATGTGTAAAAGAGTACTCTAACTCTTCACCCCACCTGTATACTCCAGCCCTCAGTTACCACATGACACTTAAAGCACTGAAGTGTATTTCCAGTAAAACAATTAGGTAAAAACTACTTTGCTGGCTCAGGCCAAAGGCTCACTTCATCCAGAATTCTATCCAATACCCAGGAGCTGATACAGGACATTCAGGAGAGCCCACAAGCAATGAGTGAATGTTGTGGCACCTCCTAGAGCAGTTCATCCAAGATCCATTCAATGGGGCTGCAGAGACTTCCCTGGAGGGATTAAACCATTAACTTTGTAATCAATAGCTCTGGAATCCCTCTCAAATTATCTCCATCTCATGCCAAGCAAGGAAATAATAGCAAAGTTCTACAGATAGCAATCAGCAGTTGATAATGGAGTTTTATATTATCATACTCAGCATTTGAATTATGGTTGATAATTGAGTTAAATGACAGTTACAGAAGTCAAGGACATGTAGCAGGAAAACATGTCCATTCCTTATCTTTTAAGACTCACACAGAATACTTGGGCACCTTAAGGCCATTAACTTCCCCAGAACTTGCTGTGCTCTTCCAGCCTCTCCTAGGCACATTTCTATCAAAAGACCACAAAAGCACATCTAATCATGATGGTGATGATCCTTCTCATTTTAGGGAATATCTCACCCTTGGAGAATTAAACCTGTGGGTGAAGAAACCTGGTTTGTGGACAGACAGCTGCATGGGGCCCTCACTCTAAGGCTGTCTATGATTTGCTCATGGCAGCAGAATAATAGTAAATACTATTTACTTCCTCCTCTCAGCATTGGCTGCTCATCCTCCCACTCCTGCCTTTCCTGCCCAGCTGTAACAAGACCTGCAGTTAGAGAAGTGGTAAAGGTATATATAGTCATGGAATGTTTCAATCTGCCTTTTGCATGGAAAGTTATAGAAAAAAAAACCCCACAACTGTGAGAAGTGCAAGCAAATTGGTGAATCATGAAAAAACAGGCAATTTTTTTTTACAAAATATTCATGCTTTAAGAGTAACAACTTGTTACTGTAATCACTTGTTGGATAGCTCCTCAAAGCACAACAATGCTTTGATCAACAGACTTCAAATACAAGCCCCAAGGCTGTTTTTAAATTAAACTGTTTGATGCAAGTAGCCCCATGTGGTTATTAAATATAAAATGAAGTGTCCAAATAGGCAGTGGGCCTAAATGAAATATAGAATTTTGTACAGCATTCTGGCAGCAGACCCCCAAGGCAAATAGCTGTACCTCAAATTAGGGAGCCACTCTGCAAGTTTAAGTCTGCACTATTTGTCCATGCTAAGTATCTGCAAGAAAAGAAGCAGAAGTTCCCCTTGCAAGGCCTACATGCCAGCCAACAAGCCAGAACTCTGCTGGGGGGGCAAAATTTCCCTACCTTTCACTGCACTGGAGACCATTTATCAAACTAATTATGTGCTGCATGAATACTAAGCTTATGAAATAAAAAAACATTGAGGAACATGGCAGAGAAAAAAGCTGCCGACCAAAGGTAAGAAATCCAAGCTCAAAATTATGTTTATATCAATAACTGTCATATTCACTCCCTGTACAATGTTTGAACCATTCAGATGAAAGACAAACCACTTGACTGCAGTTACAACAATTTTTATCAGAGCAGACTCTGATTTCACACAGTCACAGTCATGTGAGCTGCTCCTTCCCAAAGCAATTTTGCCACTTTTCATTTTGTACTCGAGTCACCCGCATGGCATGGCATCCCCAGCTGACTCTCACATCCTGTGGTTGTTAATAAAAGCCATATAATCAAACTAGTGATTATCTGTGCTAACCTATAAATTACTACTTTATGAGTACACCACCTCTGCAGTCTCAGCTAACAGAAACCATCTATTTAGCACCTTTTAGTAAAAAATTAAAAAGAACTCTGCAGTTCCCAAATGTGCAATGGTCACAGTTTTTCAGATGTTACTGCTGGCCTGAGACAGAGAGACAGGAATTCAAGTTTCTTCACTGGGACCACTCCATCTCAATTCTTTTTTTACCCAGAGAGACTTACTGAACTACCTGGGTGTGTTCTCTATGCCTTAATTTGAACCAGCAGTAAAGTCTGACACACTGTTCACTTTTACAACCAAAGGACACAAGCCAAGGCTGACAGCGTGGTGGTATTCTGTGTACCACACGACAGAAACACTTCTTTGAAGTAAAATGAATTTACTGTGTAACTGAATGACTGATCTTGAATTGCAGCCACTTCTAGCAAAAGAACTCCTATGCTACAATTCCTGAAAGAAGAAAACCCATTTTATTTACAGTAAGACATAGCATTGGCATCAAGATAGACAAGTACAAACTCTTCATCAGAGTTCAGGCATACATACTGAATTCTTTCACTAGGTGTTACGCCTGCACACATCCATCTGATAAGTTATCAAGACCCTTTCTCTTGCTCTTCCCCACTTGTGAAATTCAGAGTATTTTTGTCATCTCAAAAATCTGGTTTTTTTTTTTTTTTTATATAAATGGCAAAAAGCTGCCCAAAATTAAGAGAAAATAGACTCAGCATCCATTGATGGAAGTTTCAGCCTAGAAGGCATATAACTCAGATATCTCGACTTTGAAAATCCAGTTCTGAATGACTATGATATTGATATTAATGTTAATAGAGGTGAACTGCAAAACATTTTAAAGTAAATTTTACCACATGAACACCAGCGACACAAGCTCCACCTCTTAATTGACACAACAAACCCCCCAGAACTTTGTAAGCATATAAGAAATTTCTGAACACATTGTCAAGATCCACTTAAACATCTTCACTTTTTTAGGTCCACTTCTTGGATCTAAGTCTAGTCTATAAAACCCTCCCTTAGAGTTTGCCGTGCTGACTGTACATAGCACGACTGCTCAGCTGCTAATCATAAGAACATAAAACGAGAGCAGCTCTGTCCTATCAGCTGAAAGCAATGCACTGCTTAATCAGGATTTAATGCTGTTTCACATTAACATCCAGAGCTACAAGAGGAACCTGGAAAGTGCTAACTGGTCAGAGTCCAAAATCACACTGCGAATCTTTCTGTACTTTTCTGACCTCTGCAACTGTGTTGTTTATATAATTTCACTCAACGGTGTTAACAAATGTTCTGCAAACAAAGCAAATGAGAGGGAATGTAATCTTTTCTCTTCAATACAACCTAGAAAAATAAGTAATTGGCATTTTACTGCTGGTTCGAGAGCCTTTGGCGATAATAAGAACAGAAAATGGTGAAAATGACAATGCTTCTAACTATCACCAGCGCATACAAGAAAATTAAGAGACTTTTAAATAGTCTCCGCGCCCCCCACCCTCTCTGGTGAAACGGCCGTACCTCCCAGCGTGCAGGACCCAGCAGCTGCAGTTCTCTGGACACCGTTCCCTGAGGCAGAAACTTTCCGCACAACTTTTCCCTGCCGCCCTCCCCTCGCGTCCGCGTCGCACACTTACTGCGGGTGAGCAGCACCAGCGGCACGGTGATCACCACGACAGCCACGGCGACCCCCAGGATCCCCAGCAGCCACTTCAGGAAGCTCTGCAAGAGAAGTCCCGTCAGCGCCGGCGCTGTCGCCCACCGTCCCTCCCTTGCTGTCCCCTAACGCACCGGCATCGCGGCGCCCGCGGGGGCGGCTGCTTCGGGAGCAGCAGGCGCTGGGGCTTGTGCAAGATCCCGGTTTTCTGCTGGCTTGGCGGTTTCTCCGTCAGTTTACACCCCGGGAGCAGTGACACAGCTGCACGCGGCAGAGGAGGGACTTGGGACCCTGTGGGATTTGTGTCGGAAATCTGATAACGGCTCAGAAGTGAAATGCCTTCAAATGGTGGTGGAAAAGGTCCCAATGTTTTGATAACATCAGCATTTTTTGTAAACTTTCTGCTCTTTGAACTTTTTCTGACAGTCAAGTCATGAAAAAACTGATAAAACTGCAGGAAGGGCTTATATTTATAGTTTCTTGGCACTGGAGATAGACGTGTAAGTCTGCTAAGCGGGTTTTTAAAATTAAGACCAGGAAATGGAAGTATAGGACAAAAGTTTAAAATTTAGTGCTGAAGATGACACTTGTTTATTACATAAAATAATTCTCTTTCCAACGAGAGTTTTGAGTATGAGCTGAGAAAGTACAACAAATTGTTGGAAAAGACAGAATAACTTGTAAATCAAAACTGTAAAGCTTTTGATTACTTAAAAACCTGTGATACCAGTTATTGAAAAACCCCAAAACAACTGAGTTTCTAAGTTATTTTAAGAGCTCTAGCCTCCAAAAAGCAGAACATGGTTTCCATTTAGTTGTAATAGTTTCTAACAGTGATTCTCTACAACTTGAATAAAATCTCAGGTTCCTCCTGACTGATCAAAATACCCATGATCCCAAAAATTATTGCTATGGTCATGCTTCTGGTTCTCAGTCAGTGTCTTTTGTGATAGCCTGAGACTTAAAAAAGTTCCTCCAGCTAAATATTTCCAGTTACTTTTTACTGTGGTGTTCTTTGTAATCAGATATGTATAAGCACTATGCCAAGAAATTAAACAAATGACTATCCAGCTGTGGCTGCTACAGGATGAAATTTGAGAACCTGTAGCTTTGCATTGTATGTTCGACACAGTTGTATTCATAAAGAAGTTATGATTGCAAAGAGCTACTTACTAGAAAAGAATGAAAATACAGCTTTTGGCCTGAGGCTGACTATCCCAAACAGCTGGGGGACCTGCCAGTTGCAATGGCTTCCTCACACTTCTAACCTCAGTGAAACTCAAGACTTTGTTAGACATCTATTTATGTATTTGAGCCTTTCCTCCAGAAATATTCAGAAGAGTCAAACTGCAAAAATGGAAAACTTAAGGTCTCTGCATAATGAAAAAAAGATTATGACTAAAATGTGTACAGTTTACTTTACAGGTGCAATGAGGTATTCCAGATTTCTCAGTGTGTTGCTGTGGGAGCCAAAATATGGGCTGGATGAAGTTTTGTATGGGTTCAGTGGCTCCCCTGAATAGTGGAGTTTCATTTATTCTTTGCAATTAAAGTTGAAATGGCATGACAGTTTTGTAACACATCTTTGCATTGGTTCTGTTTGAGAGGATTGTGAACTGTAAATCATGAAAGAAAAATTCCTGTTTTATGTGATTATGTCACTGGAACAATTTCAATGTGGTTAGTAGCTGTCACTTAGCTCTTTGAAGTTTGTGTGTTTTTCTTTAGAAAATTATTTTCCTGGGAACTACAGATTCTTATATGTCCCCTGAACACAATTGAATGGTTAGAGTATCTTGGGTTTCTGTTTTTGGTGGTTTTATTTTATTTTTTTTTAGTATTTTTTTAAATTATTATTTTTATTAATTCCAAGTAGTTGTCATGTTTTACTGCAATGTGCTTATTTTTCCAGTTATGTAACAAATAGTATGAAAGAGGAAAGATGTTGCACACTCAGCAAATAAAATACAGTAGGAACACTTTTAAATATAAGGCCACCTGGAAGTTCAAGGCAGCACATGTGCAATACACAGAGAACTCCAGCTATTGTGTAGTAAAGACAATGAGATTGTGACTTATTTCTCCCTATATTTATACTATTCACTGAGTTTCATGTAGCATGTGTGAGAAATATCCAGGACATGCTTTGTTACTGGTGCCATATGGACTTGCTCTGCGATTTCAGGATATGTAAATCCTAGTTCTGTTGAGATGAAACATGTGTTTGATATTTCTGATTACAAGCTAAGCTTCATCTCACTTGTGAAGAAATGGTTAATTTTGATTCACGTTCTAGATCGGGACTTAGAAAATTAGAAGTCAAGTGTTTTTGTTGTGTTCCAGACAAGCTACATAAACTTGAGAAAATAATTTATATACCTCATTTCCTAAAGCATATAATTTGTAAAAGTGTGGAAAGCCCAGTATTTTCATAGCTGGCAAAGCCATCACTAAGAGGGGCTCAAAATCCCTGGTGACAGATACCATGGAAAAATGGATTTGTAACTGAGGAATTCTGGACACTAAACACTATCCTGGACAAAGGGAAATAAAAACTTTTCAAAGGTGATAGTTCAGTCTGTGGAAACTGGAGAGTTACCTCGTACCATTTTTGTCATGGACAATATGTATCCAACTATGTATAACTGAATCTCTTCCAGTTCCACTTGGACCCAAACCACTGTGTAAAAATGGGATTAAATAAACAAATAATATGTATATATACCGTCCATTTTTCTTTTCTTATCTCCAATGGTATTTTGGATGCTATGATTTATTTTATTATTTTCTTTTTTAGTGCAAGAGTCCATTGAGTTTAAATTGCTTAAAGTTGAGATGTTAGAACAGCTTTCTGTTGTCAAGAAGCTGATCAAGATGCCAAATTGGGTATGATCTGTTCTGATCTGAAATTACAGAATATTCATTCCTATAGCACTTTGGAAGAATGATCTAATATTTTCCTGGAATTTTAGATTATATGTGGAAGCTTCAGATGCTTTTAAAAAACTTTTCCCCATAAAAATTTTATTCCTAGCAAAGATTATAGGTTCTAATTCTGATTCAACAATGGTCCTATTTCATATCAATTTCTATTAGATTCTTGTTAAGACCACTGGATTTCTCTTAAACCACTTGCCCTTTAGGACAATTTAATATAGATCCCAGGTATATTGCTAAAATAGCAAATGGAGAAAAGAGGCATTGGGTAGTCATTGGAACTAGGAGGTAGCAGCACGTAAAAGTGATTCTCAGAGGACGGAGGAAGGAAGGAATATAACACAGATTAGAGGGCACTGGTTTGACTTGGCAGTATTATAAAATTTGAAGAAGTTCCAGGGCAGTTTCCACACTTACGGAGTATATTGCACTTAACATTTTTCAAAGCTGTCCTCCTGTTCTGAGCTAGAATTTATGCTTATGAAGAGTAGTTGTCTCTTCAGTCATGTTTACCCCTCTAGCTTCATTTTACATGATTTATTTTTCACCTAAAGATAGTTCAAAGTCCACACAGCTCTTTTATGGGAATCACTGCAGAGAGAACGTGACAAAACAACGCTGAGTTTGTTTTATCATTCCAAACAAACCACTTCTAAGATCTCAGTGACGCTAAAATATTAGAATAACATGAAATGGACTGCAAAGAGGAACACAGCATATACACATGAGAAGTCAACAGAAAAGAAGCTTGGAAAAAATTTATTTAAGGCTATCATTTAATATCCTTAAAGCTTAGCCTTTTTATAACAAAGGTTTTAAGAGGGATATTCACTTCTCAGGCATTTGTAACTGCCAGCCCCTTATGCATAACACATATAATTGGTGATCGAATAATTTGTGTGTAGAAGTAAATTTTTTAGAAAAATAATTTTATCCTTAAATATAAATGGAGTTACTTTAGTCCTAATAAATGGAAAATGTGAAGTTATTGAACTTTCACTGTCTTAAAGCTGTTAAGAAAACCATCCCTTAGACAAAAGGTTTTCCATATATAAACCTTTGGCAACACTAAACTATAGTACAATTATTTCCCGGCATGCAAGGTGACATAGCTTGGTTACACCAAATGTAAATGACAGAATACAGGTTTCAGAATCTCTTAATAACTGGCAGTTGATAAAATGACGATCTTCATTTGTCTCATTTTATTCTGCATTTTTACTGGTATTCTTCCCAAAGGTCCCTGGGGAAAGAAAAAGAAAAAAAAAGAAAAAGAAAAGAAAAAAAGAGAAGCAGCAATTAGGAAATATTCTAAGTCTCCCAAGATTTATTAAATATGTGTGGAACATATTTTTTCTGTTTAAGAGTGAGCAGATGTTAGTTCCAGAGACCTCTCAATGCCTCTCTCTGATAATAGATTGAAAACAATTATTCCTAAAGGAAAAGCATTTTAGTAGTTTCTAATAGATTATATTCCTAAATTGTTTGTTTCAATGCTGAACTACAAACATAAAAATAGTAACATGTTAATAAAAACTGTATTTTAACTACACCTTCTAGATTTTTGAGACAATATTTGTTTCAGATTTCCAAAATCAACTAGTCTTTCTGAGTACTTTAATAATGCAAAGGGGATATCCAACATTTTAAAAAATCTGGCCACTCACATGTGTCTTGAATTGGCATTTAGTTATTTTTTAAATGCTTCATTAATTTTAACAAATAATTCCCAAATATGAACCTGATCACAGTGCTCATTTAGAAAATGCTGCTTTGCCTACATACAGGCAAACTAAAGCAGGGTTCCTAAACAGTCACCTGTCAGGAACTCAGATTACAGCACTGTTCCCTAAGGACATATTAAGGCAGTGTTTTGTATCACAGGCTTTAAAGAATAATAAATGTGGTGTAATTTACCAATAAATATTTCTGATTTTATAATGCCCATGCAAAGCAAAGTTTTACTTTTCAGTAATTTAATATGATCTTACTTCTGGTAACATTCAGTGGCAAAACTACTTTCAAGTTAAATAGGAAATGGTTTCCTATTTGAATATGTTTTTATCAATTCACCATAGATAAAAATTCAAATAATATTTGGAATGAGTTCCATTTAGTGTCTTATCCTTCTTCATCTCTCTGTAACAAAGTTTGCAACATACTACAGATATATCAGTAGCTAAGACAAAAATTAATAGTATTTTCCCTAGGTGTGACAAATACATTTTAAACATCAGCATATTAAGAATAGTATAAAGTTCAGGCACCTTTGGGTAACTTTTGTGTTAATTAGCCATTTTAGGAACTCTTTGGCAGCCATGTCATCAAGGACTTTGTTGATATCATTTGTGAAAGTGCCATCTGCATGTCTTCGACCCATTTCTTCAGCCACAAGAGATTTTTCTGGGAAACTTCAAAGGTAACAAATTATCAACAATGTGCAGATCAAAACAAACAAACCATTTAAAAGGGCCTTATTACAGAATTCTAATGCACTGNCTTGTGATTTTAAGGAGTTCAGGGTTGAGCCTGATGTTATGGCTCAGTACAGCAGCATGAGCATGTCAGAACATCTTTGGAAGCATTATTTTCAAAACAGACAGCTCTTCCTTTGGGTGAGCCTAAACTCCTCTCCAGGAGTTTTGAAAAAGCCATACATGCAAAAATATATATCTCAGTCTGCAATATCTGTGCCTTGTAGATTAGGCATCAGTACATTTACTAAGAATTGTTATTAAAGAAATTCCAGTACTAAAACATTACAGTCAAATGTTCATACTTTTTCCTGTTTTATTTGGACTTAAGGCTTATTTATATACTTAGAATTATATTTCATAAGAATTCTTATTCTTAATGAGAATTATTAAGAGGAGCAATTTTTTTTTTTTTTTTTTGGAGGAAGGATGGTTGGAATAGCTCACTTAACTCTCCTGTATACAACCTATGTGCTTGTTTGATGTAAAATCACAGAATGTTGCATTTTTTGCTTGGAATCAGATCCTGATTCTTGTTCTATTCTTTTTTTGACTACAGGAAAACTAGTTTGTCAAAACTGGAGTTTGATTTAGAAAACTTTCCTCTCCTTTTTTCATCCCATCAAAAGTAGGAAGATTTTGATGGGTTTCATTAAGGTGGCTGATGCTGAAGCACCCTGGGCCCTGGATCCAATGACAGGCAGACTGGTTCATTTCAAGGAAGTCTGTATACAAGTTCAACCACAAATGGTACTAAATACTGGAAAGCAGAAGGGTTGTCTACAATTAGTTGCCCATCTAGGTTTCTAAGTTCAGGTGAAGTTGTGTTTCTCTCAAAAGGATACAGAAATACCCTGTTTCTGGTCATGAAGATAAAACATGACAGAAAAACAAGTGGAAGTCTGAACATAACTAGGAAGGGGAACCAGCTTTTCCCTTCTCTGTATAGCGACCTAATTTATTTAACTTTTTCAGGAAAATGTCAATATTTACAAAACTTACATTTACCTATTTAGTCTTCCTTTACTACAACACACAATCTTGTCTTACAGATTGTATTTTTTATTATTATTTATTATTATTATTTTATGTAATTCAAGAGACTTACATAATACTTTACAGCTGGTAGAATATTTAATCAAAGGATGAACTGAAATCCCTGCCCCAAAGAGCTTACAGTCTAAAGGCACAAATACAGAACAGTTAAAAGGTGGGGAGTGGCAGCTGCATGGTGTAGCTCCTAACCATGCAGAGTTGGAAATAGATGAGCAGAAGGTGCCTGCAGGAGACTGAAGGCAATGCTATTCTAAGTGTAAGACCATTTTGACAAAAGATGTAAAGTCATGAGGGAGTAGATGAAGTGGATAGGATAGAGAAATCTGCAATGAGTACGTGGAGAACAAGACAGAAATAAAAGAAATCATAGGTAGGTTAAACCATTAGTGGAGCATTAATTCCAGGGAACAGCAAACCATAGCAAAATAATTAGAGACATCTTAGAAAGGAAGATAAGTTATAGCAAATGATAGTTGTTATGACAGCAGCAGCTTGGGAAGACTCTGAGAAGCATGGGAAGAGGAAAAGAAGTTATTAGTTACTGCTGGGAATGATCATCAGCACATAGAGTACACCTGATGACATTGGTAAAAAAATTAATCTTAGAAATATTGGAGAGGAAAAAATGGACTGTAAAAGAAAAAAAAAGAGAAGGCAATTTAAGATGACACAGACTTGAATAATGTCAATGGTAGTTAAGGAGACTGTAAGCAATGTTATGTGAAGGGGAAAGGTAGTGGTTAGAGGAAGAAGGTCTGGCTCAGTTTTAGATCTCTTGACCTTAAATAAAACTTGACCTTTTAGAGTGTAACAGCATACTGAACAGGTTTTAATCTGTATTTGAATTTAATAATGTAAAGTGGTAGTCAATCACCAACAGAATATCTTCTAATACAAAAGAAAGACATGAAGTACAGCAAGAATGATCAAAAATACATCAAAGTTTCACCAGACATGATTTCTAACCCCAAATGCTAGGCAAAATTTAATAATAGGAATGGATGGACTCTTACTCTCTTCTTCCTCGTCCATTCACTAGCCAAGCAATGAACTCTTTGGCAGCTTGACCTTCCAAATAAGAGGTGATATCGCTGGTGTAGGTGCCTTCAGCATGTCTCTCAAATTCAGCATGACGCTTGGAGACTGCATTGCTGAAAGAAGAGCAGTACCACAGGAGCAGACTGCATAAGAATTTAACTTTTTAACAGTCTTTATTGATCTAAATTTCCCACTTGATAGACTAGCATTTCTATAGGAGAGAGGGGTTCTTTTTGTGCCTCAAATTGATCTTGACATATTTTTTCTTAGGTTTCAGTTTTGAAGGTATTACCTGGCAATACAGTTTTGTGTAGAGATTCCTGAACTAGTTCTGAACAACTCAGTTCAGGTGTGGAAAGCAATTACAGACATATTGGAATGGTCTTTTGCTAGTCTAATTAAGTATGAGCTAGAAACTGCACTGTATTATACAGGCATGCTTTTTGTTTCTCTTTGTTAAATGCTCCCCCTACCTTCACCTTGATTATTTCTCAGCCAAACTATTCAGACTTAATTCCTTCCAAATTTGCATTTTGAGTTGTTTTATGAACACCTTTTTAATCATCACTCTGACCAAGTCATAATCTTGGAAAATGTTCAAGCTTGATCATCCTCATCTTATTAAAGAGATTATCTTCTCCCTCCCTACACCTCATTGTGGTTCTTTCTCTGATAATACAAAATTCTGTTACAGTGGCTCTTAGGAGGGCAAATTGCACTGAGAAGTAGACATGTTATGGAATATTTTCCATGAATAAATTCCCTAGCATTTCTGTTTCAGAATTTGCTAATTTCTGCACAAATCTAGTTCTTTCCATTATTTTTTCTTCTTGAGATGTCACTCTTCCTCCTATTTTAATACCATCTGCACTTTTAATCAGCATGCTAACTAGAGTTGTTTGAAACATTTTTAATGAAATGTTAATATTTTTTGAGATATGCTGTTTCAATGAAGCAGAAGCTTTATTAAAAATTGTTATTAATATTGACAGTAGGAATGTAAGGATCTGTGATCTGTGCTATCCATTTTGGATTTCCTAACCAGAGAAAAAATTAATATAGGTATTTTAATCTGTTTTGCAAGAACACTTAATCAATTTTTCTTTATTTATTTAAAGTTTTCAATCTCTCTAACCCTTTCACAAAAACACAGTCCAGAAACAAAATTCTGGCCTGCAGCTGGTCTTGTGTTCTCTTTTCTGTAATAAGTGGTTTATGTAACATGGGACTGAGTGCTGAGGCTGAACATTGCATCATGTTTAATCATCTCTCTGTAAATTTTCCTGGCCATCTTTCTTCCAGTCATCTTCTCACTGTTTTTATATTCTTCAACATAATGTGTTTGGTTTGGGTTTTTTATTTTTTTTTCTTCAGCCTTTCTCTATACTGAGTTTTTATGTTATTCTCTACTCTCCTTGATTACTTGAAAAGTGCTTTCCTAAAACTTATTCTCATCCTGTTGCATTCCTTGCATCCACTGCATATATCTATAGAACACAGGTACAGGAATAAAGTGTAAGACCACTTTCCTTGTAAAGAAACAGATCCTCTTTCCTTGTAAAAAGCAGGTGTGAAATAATGTATTTGATATTTCTTTGATTGTGGTAAAATTGCAAAGAATACTAGTTGTTTTCTTGTTTAACCAAATATGAACTCAAACTGGTTTCAAATAACAAGTTGTGACAAATAGAATACCTTGAGAGCTGGTCAGGGACTTTGTCATTTTCTTTGTCCTCCTGTGCTTGTTGGCTGTAGTGAAATTGCACAATCATTAGATCATTATTATAGTACACTGCAGAGCCTGCATAAGCTTTTATTGGTTATTATTTAAATATTATGGTAAATCCCCATGACTTATAGATGATTCATTATATTTCAGATGTTAGTACAATGTGTAGAAAGTGCTACTTCATACTTTAAAGATGTCCACAGAGATTTAAAAGCATTAATATAATAGATTTTTGGATTCTTTTTGGACAGATTTTCTCTAGAACACAAGACTGACACACTTGTATATTATTCTTGCTCTCAGCTTTCTAGCTTGAGTTTAATCAAAGTATATTTGATTAATTATAGTGATGATACTGGTAAATTATCTAGTGGTCAATAAAACTTTCACTTCAACTGCCTTTTCCCAAATGAAACAACAGGATTAGATTATCTATAGATAGGAAAGTTTTGTTAAGGCCTAATGGCTCAGAATTGTACATTATATTTATATATCTTATTTGTATTGAACTTAATTGATTTACTGAAAAAATCTGCTCCAAAGAGGCTGAGACAGTCTTTTAAGGTGGCATATCAAGTACTGCACTTTGATTTAGCAAAATCCTTTTGATTGCTTTCGCATGTTTCTCATTTCTAATAATCAATTAATATTCTATTAATGGCTGGACTTGATGATCTTAGATGTCCTTTCCAATCTAAATGATTCTATATATATATAAATTTTCCTCAAGCACTTTACTTATTTGAGGTTTATCCATGGTCTGGGATGGGAAGCTGATATGAAGAAAATTGAATTGCCAAGATTTTTGGCAGTTTCTGTGTGTGGAGATCTGTATCGATGTGACTAAAATGCTTACCCATTTCTTTTAGTGCTCATTAACCACTGCACAAAGTCCTGAGCTCGTCTGGTGTCCAGGTACTTGGTGTAATCACTGGTAAATGTGCCTTGTGAGTGCCGTTTCACTTCATTCAGCTGTCTAGATTCCTCCATTGGCTCAGAATGGGAAGCTTTGAATGATCTGTGAAAAGTTTAGGCCTCATTAATTTGCAATGGTTGCAATACGGTCTACAGGTGCATTGATTTTTCTTTTAATAATACTATTTTTTACTCCCACAAAGTGAAAGTAAGTGGCATATTGATCAGTAGCTGTCAGGCAAAAGGAATCTGTATAGTAGATTGGACATTGTGCAATTACACAGTCTTTTTGGATAAATAAGGTAGTTATTGTTTTAGTACCCCAAATTTCTGTGCTAAGCTCTGCAATATTAAAAACCCTGTCAATATCAATGGTAGATGAAGTACTGCGTAAAGCTATCTTTAAATCATAGTGTGTTTGGCTTCAAAGTGTAAGTAAACAAAGTTCAGGCCAAGTATTTGTAAAAGTTTGGTCTAAAGAATTTACCTTGATTTTTCCTCTGTATCCTGAAGAGGATTTTGCCAGCTGCCTTGAACTATCATTAAAAGGAGACCAGCAGCAAAATAAATGCTTTTCATTTTCATTGCCTGTCAAAACAGAAATAAAATGACAAAGAAAAATGTTATCATGTTTACAGATGTCTGAATCAATTACACTGAAAAGAGAATTCTCAGTGCTGATCCAAATTTGAAGATAAAAATAAAGAGCCTTCTAGGATGGGTTTCATGTCCAGTGGATGACATTTTAGGGCCTTGGGTAAGCATCCAAAAGACATAGTCTCTGTTCTAATCTTTAGGCTCTAGTCTGTATTCTAGAATGCAAGGAAAGCTAAGAGCAACTGCATCCTCACTTTCCTTTGTAATGTGAGGATTCTGTTTTCTGTGTTCTGCTGATGGCAAGCACTAGATCTGTAATACTATTCTGTTGCAAAGCTGGGGGTAATGATGTGACTGTGATTTTTTTTCCCTAGGGGAAAAACAAAGCAAATCCTTGTCAAGAATGCTGTCACATTAGCAGCTCCCCATCCTTTCTTTCTTCTCATTGCAGAAGTTGCAATGAGTTCACATCAGCAAAAATGTCAGTGGAAATAATTTCATTGGGCTGATACTCGTGTATCTGAAAAAGCCCTTCTGCCATCCATGGCATTTTCCTATGGAGGTTTATGATACAGCATGAAAAAAAAAGGGAGATAGGACACAAGAGTGCCTTGAAGTAAAGTGGTAGCAAAGAAAGTCCCTGCTAAATGTAATCTGTACCCTACTCCCGTGGCTCCACTGCAGGGGTTACTTACTGAAGCTCAATGATTTATAAAATAAATCTGAGTGAAAAATATATATCTTCTCTATTGTAATGTCTTGTCGCAATAGGCTGAAATTAAATATACTATGGGCTGGAGGAAGTCTTAGAAAATTATGAGGGAATGATATGTAGTGAAGGTGCAGATTACTCCATTTTGAGATTGAAAGTTTGCTCTGCACTGAGCAATGCAAATGAGGGGGTTATGGGAACACCTCTGAAAGTGTAATCTCCTGCATTAAAAATCTTACTGCTGTAGGACTTCTACTCTGCCCCAGTAGTCTGCCCCTTCATAGCAGATTTTTTTTGAAACCTGTTTCTTCCATCTGTTTTAAAATAACTTAATAATAACAATAATAGTTAGAGATGCAAAGCTTGACTGTTGGCAGGCACTTTACCAATGGTTAGGAAGAATCTATTGGACTGGTATCTTGTGAGGCCAGATTTTTAAGAGGATCTTACTGAATAATATGAATATTTTATTGGAAAACCTCAGTATCAGTATCAAAGTACTTGAGGCAATCAAAATCTTCATCAAATATTGATCAAACTCAGGAAAATAAATGTGTAACTATATTTTCTGATGTATTTTACTATTAAGCAATGTTTGTCTCTCTCCACCAGAAGCCACTGCCAGTGTTACTCATTTTTCCATCAGTGTCTGGAGACTCGTTCCTGCCTTGTGCAATGTCCTGATATATAAGAGTTGACCCCTTCACTTGAACATACCCTGCTATAGTACCAACATATACCACAGTGGTCATGCAGTCAGTCTTATTAAAACTCTATGTTACTGAACTCAGTTTTCACTGGTTCATTTGGAGCTGTAATTTGGTGGTGCAACACTGACATCCAATGTTTACCTCAAGGAATGCATAATTTCACATTTCATAGGCTTCTAGCCATTGAATAAAAGCTCTGCCTGTTCTTTGGGAAACAACTCTGTTTGGTCATTTCAAAAATGGTTTGATTGACCCCTCTGGTAGCTGATATGGCTGTAAATGAGTTAACCTGGACCTGGACACCAGATAAAGTCTGGCTATTACAGCATACATAAGTAATTTTTGCCCTGTTTAATAGTCCTAGCTTACAGCTGTCTGTAGCTTTATTAAACTGCAATCCAGATTAGACATAAACCCAAGTCACTGAGGTGGAATGAAATATCCAACACCAAAAGCTTTTCTTTTATATAAAAGTTATTAAAAAATATTTCAAAGTCGCTATAGTCAGTAAAGAGATTTTCAGTGATTTCAGTTTATCTTGGCTCTATCTCTAATGTCTCAGGCCCATAGAACTTTTAGATGTAAACAGTCCCACTAGCTACTTTATTTCTTAAGTATTAAGATTAAAGTTTAATGCATTTTCAGCTGCTTTCTAAATTTTTTAGAATCGAAATTGGGAGATTACTAGAAAGAAATATGTATAAATGCAGTTTTTGAAATTTATAAAATTTTTGCAAATCCTTATTAATAAAATAAACTTTTCGAAAAACTATTAACCTTCTTTTAAATATGTTCTTTAAAAAATTAGCATCAGTTTTGTTTTTTCAACTTTTAGTACTTGCTATTGGTAGGTCAAACCAGCAACAGCAGTTCTTGACAAGTTAAACAAGATACAGTTTTAAAAGAAGAAATTGTAATTTTATTCTTGGCAATATTGACATGTTTTATACAGATAAAGAGATTATCAGAAAAAATAGCATTTTCTTCATTTAAGCTGGCTAATCAATTAATTTCTCTATCAGAAGAAAGGTTTTATTTGCTCTAAGTTATTTAGGTCACCAAGAGGTACTGCTTAAAACCATGGAAACCTATTGTCAGGGTGCAGGAAAATAAAAACTAATTTTACACAGAAAATTTTTATTCCTATGCATATTAGACTAAAGAAAATATTATAATTTATTTTCTGATTGAAAATGAAAAATTTAAGACATCTCAGTTTGAACCACCAGAAATATGTAACAAATTTGCCTCTCAAATTTCGATCAGCTATTTATTTGAATATTATTTCCGTGATCAGCCTGATTTTTCTAGTTTTCTAATATATTTTACTACTGATGTAGTAGATTTTTTGTGCCTATGTACAATTTTAACTGGCCTAATTTCATTGAGTTTTCAAAAAAACATTTCAAAAGTCACATTTGTATTTATCTTCAGTTTAAAAATATAAATTAGGAAGTTACATTTAAAAAAGCAGTAAAAAAGGAAATATTTTCATATGAACATGGGTGAATGAATAAAATAGATTTCTATTAACATGAAACTGTCTGCAAATAACAATAATTTCTAGAAATAAATAAGTTACTTTTTCAGGTAAATGTATTTTACATCTGAGTTACCTACCATGCTATAATGCGTTGTGGAAAGTTCTGTAAAATCCAAGAGTTCTTGTCTAAGGAATTCCATAGTAGGATGGAAGATTAAATTAAATTTTATACAATAATCACAATAACTATTGAAAGGCTTTAATTTTACTTTTGTCCTATAAAATTTCCTTTTCTGATCTTACAGTGATATGAAAAAAATAGTTGCTTGAGACAAACTAATGTAAAAGTAGGGCAGTGGGGTGACAGTTTGTAGGGTGACAGTGACATCTTGGACAGTTTTAAATCAATGTCTACATAAACCCACTGAATTTGTTTCCATGCTTTTAACTTAATCCTCATTGATTCATATTTACGCAATATCTATAAGGAGTGAATAATTTTAAACTCACATTAATTAAACATCTCTACAGAAGATACTAAAGGAGGTAAAAATATAAAAATCAATAATTATGTATCTCATTTAAATTCTTACTACAGTGCTTGTCTTTCATATTCTCATGGTTAATCTTCCTTCTTACAATTAATTCTGCAACACAAACTGTTGATTTCCCTTTTTCGGTTCATTCTCTGTTGAAGTAATCAGCACATCAAAAGATTTAAATTATGATGTCATTCACTCAAAATATCAGTGATTATAACCTCAGAAGAAAACACCAATTTGCTGAAAGATCTTCACCTCTATTGCAAACTTTGAGCAGCACAATGCAGACAATGCACTTGGCTTTCTCAAATAAATAACTAGTAGTTCATATAAATCTTACCTTATTATACTTTGAAGTGATACGTGGCAGTTGCAGAAAGAGCTACTCTCTCTTCTGCAACTATGGCAAGCCTTGAGGATCCTGAGCTCTGCCTAGCTGCCTCTTTTGCACAGACTTATATATATACTGTTCAGCTCTAGTAAGCATTACAGGAGTGCATCATTGCTGACAGTTTCCTTATTCAACTTAAAAGAAAGTCATTGTATTTGCTATTCATTTCATTTGATAATTTTACAAGCAATTTCACACATTCATTCTGCTTACTTTATGACATCAATGCTAACAAGGATTTGCAAAAGGAGTGAGGTAGCAAAGTCCAAAGTAGTAAATATCAAACAGAAAGGCATTAACATGATAAACAGTGTGCAAAAGGTGCCTGGGATCAAGGCAGCAATTTCTGCAATTTCTGATTTGCCACATTTAATATTTAGAATTCTGATTCCATCAACCTCAACAGCATTGTTTTCACTTATCAATTTTAAATCAGAGTTTATAAATTTAATCCACTGTTAAAAATAAGCACAGCTTTACCGAAGTCCTTGAATGTTTCTTCAAGTAATCTTGCACCAATATAAGGAATATGAAGAGATGTGAAATACTGCAGTGATGGCTACCCAATATGTAATGCCTAGCACAGGTGAAATTAAAAACAAACAAACAAACAAACTTTTTAATTAGCCTTAGATGTAAAATTCCAAATTTGTAAATGCTACTGTGAGAAAATTCGTAGTCACTTGCGAACTATATGTCAAACACTCACTACAAATTTAGTTTCACACAGTGGCCTATAGATTTATGCAAGATAAACTATTTGCTCACATTTCCATTCCCTACAAGGAAAAAAAAGAAACAAAATAGATTTGAGATTTGTACTAGTGCTTGTTCTATGCAACTACTATTGTTCAATGGAGACAATTTCATAGCTCTGGTGGGGCAGCCTTGCCAAAGAAAGACATGGTCATCCATGCAATGACAAAAGACTGAGACAGGAGGGGAGATAGTGAGGTAGGAGGAAGGTTCTGGAATCACAGTAGACATCTCACTGAATGTTAATGACGCCGGTGCTCCAGTCTGGAGTGCCTCATGGTCTGGTTTGTGGCACAAGGCACATACATATTACAACAGACCTTATTTCCCCTAACACTGCTCCTCAAAGCCAGCAAAGAATGTGCTTCAGTGAAGCAATTTTCTGCTGACTGACCACAGCCAGATCAGCATAGCCCGTAAGATACAACTGAGGTAGTGGCTGACAAGATTTACTGGATCCTTCCTAGAGCTCTATCCAGAATGTCTGGTTGTGGTACCATGGTGGCGGTTAAGGGAAACACCAAGTCTCACTGCACCGTCCACATCTTCAAATGTTAGTGTAATTTTTCTATGCTATTGAAGCAATTTATGAGATTCATGGTTAATTTTTTTTTCCATTTCTAGTCCTCGGGGTGGGTCACCCGGCGGCTCCCGCAGAGGCCACCAGGGAGTCCTGCAGTACCCGGGCAATGCAGCAGATGGGGATGAAAGGGCCCCTTCCACCTCTTCTGCACCAGGGGGACACGGATTGCTACAATCATCCCTCTACACGCTGATTTAAAGATTCTTTGGGAAGAGGCAATACGGTATGTGAGACAATATCCTCTCCTCCAGGAAAGAAAGCTTTTCTCTTTTTGTTTATCTCAGTTTATTTTCTTGTGTCATGTAAAGTTCCTTGTTTACAGCAGGATGATTCCAGAAAAAAATATGAGACAGAGCACCTCAGTGCACCTGGTTGGGCAGGTTGTCACAGAGCTGTATCATCTAGCAGGTCATCTTGCATCTAGGAGGTGACCGGTTATTTGTTTTTCAAGTGGTACCCAGAAAAGAAAATGTACAGAAAAGAAGTGAACTGCCTTCAAGAACCATGCAACCCTCAGCTGCCATAACTAAGTCTACAGTATATATTTCAGGAGCACAGCAAACAAGAGTTTCCAAACAAAAGCAGAAAAGTATATCAAGGGTATGAGACATGCATATATACTCAGGTTTGTTCTTCTCACATTTTAAAATAGACCGGTTGGCAGGCACCTCTTGGCAAAAATCAAGGGCAACCTCACTGTGCTCTATACAATTGTTCTCAAATGAGACAATACTTTGAGTCAGACTAAGAGACAGAAGGTGAAAGTGGTCTGCCTTTCAGAAATTTTCATGTTTCTCATGATTCAATTGGAGTGGGTGGGTTCACTGTATCTGGAATTTATAAAAGTTTCCTGCACCATTATCTGATTAAAATTGCCAAGATTTGAATATTTTAATAAATTAGGAACTTGCTAGCTTTTACCCGAAAAAAGTAAAAAAAATATTAATTGAATGCTTTCAAAAAAGTGATCTCCCCAAATTGTTCTGTGTATTTTTCATTACGTATTTATTACTATTGTGTTATTATCCATTACTTGTCTAAAGGGAGGAGGATGTATCTTGGGGTATGACTACAGGCCCACGCCCTTTACTTTCTTATATTATACAGAAAGCATTCTCTCCTAATCTCTTCAGCTGTGAATTCACAGGGCTGGGCTCTGCAGCCCCTTTTGTTTTGCTGCCTTTTTTACACAATAATCACAAGGAGCATTCCCCTTCTGAGAATGGGAACCAATATAGGAGGAACATATGTGTAAACACACATAAACACATTAAACATTGTGTTACATCCATAAACACATTAAACATCTTGTTACATCCATAAACAGGTGCTTGTGCACGACATACACAGTGTGTGCCCATGTATGTATACAACTCCACGGCCACCCTTTGGGGAGCAAGAATGGCTTTCTGAAGTGGAGGGTTATTCTGTGGTCACTGGGCCTTTCCACAGCATGCAGCTTCATGCTCTCTGCCAGGGGTGCTGAGCGGTTTGTACCTTGGGAGCCACTTTTATTGTGCTGTAGCCCACACTGTCTGCTCACATAAGTTGGAATCGCTCCACTGCAAGTCAATGGAGCTGCATCAATTTGCGCAAGCAGAAGAACTGGCCAAATATGTACTAGTTATTTTACATTCCGAGAAGACAATGTTCATAATTGAAAGTAATACCAAATGCTCTTAGCAAATACTATGAATTATTCAGATTAAATATAGAGCCTTCAAATGACTCTATAAAATGTTCTAAACAGCTGTGCCTTGTAATTGAAACTGACTGGCAAACTGGGAAGTATTGAATGCAGTCTGAATTGGACTTGCTATCTGAATAAAATGAGTATAACACTAACCATATTCTAGAACTTGACTGGTTTTCTGCTGAACTTTTCTTCAGGCCTTTTCTTCCTTGCAGCTGCAGTAATCCTATGTGAAACAAATCATGTAGGTCTGCGTTTGAAGTATAAGGATTGCAGGTTCTTTCAGGTGCACAGCTCTGTCTCGGGTTGAAGACAGGTATCTGCTAGGGAAAGGCNTGCAGGGATGGATCAGATGGGTCCCAGCGGGGCAAGCAGAAGCAGCAGCAGCAGGAAAAAACGGCCTGTTCTTTTCCAAGCAACCACAGCTCTTGGAGTGTCCTCCTCCTCCCAAAAAACCAACCCGGCCAAAAACCCTTCTCTTTCCTCCCCCTTCCTGGCCCGGCAAGCCTTTGTCTTGCAAATAAACTTAAGCATCGGCCATCAGGTTCCCCCGCAACAAATGGGACAAAAAAATTCCATAACTAAAGATGACGAAAAAAGAAAAGAAAAAAACTAACACCCCAACCCCCCACAAGCTCACACAGTACGAATAAGGTAGATGATGGAATGGAAGGTTCGGAGTGGAATCAGTGACTTTCTACTATTTATGTACACTTCGGCTCCTAGAATAAAGCAATTTTTTACTTTTCAGCTCTAGTTTTAATTTGTAAAAGCTAGAAAGGATCCATAGTGGAAACTGACTTGTAAACAACTATATTTGTGACTATTTATGAAGGGCCAGTCTACCTAATTCCAAACAACTACATCCTATCTTCAGAGGTTTGGATTCCTTGTTTATATGATAGGTATTTGAAGACTCAGGTTTCTTTATCTGAAGTTTGAGTATCTGAAGTGTGAGCGTGTTATCCAAAAGAGAAAAGAACAGAAAGTGCTCAGCATTTTTTGAAAACCAGATCCTCTAAAACATTTGCAAGTGGGAAGCAAAACTTTGAGGATGTTCATTCTTGTCTTAAGAGCTTACCTTAATCCAAACTGTGGCCTAGTGTTGGCTCTTACACACCATAATGTATGTTTGCAGTATAGCTATATATACTTTTTTATTCACATACTTTGTTAGCTTCGCCTTGATACCTCAGGACAAGACCTTTCAACTCGAACTATTGAAGATCTGTTACAAAAGAGCCTATTCTGTAGCCTCTTAAGGTTCTTCTCTCTGACTGAAATGGAATGGGGCAAATAACTGTCCAGTGAATGTTTGGGGTAATGCTTGTAACATGGATTGGGTTTGTAGACAAGGCAGAATGGAACATGTTCTCTTTTTAGAGAAGAAAAGGCTTGGGGTAATCTCATCACTGTATATAAATATCTGAAGGGATGATATCTTCCAAAAAAGACTGAGCCATCCTCTTTTCAGTGGTGCCCAATGACAGAATGAGAGGCAGCAGGCACTAAAGGAAACTCAGAATGTTCTGTCTGAGGGTGACCAAGCACTGGCAGCGGCGGCCCACGGAGGTTGTAGAGCATCCAGATGGCTTTTAGATATTCAAAAGCCATCTGGACAACGTCCTGGGCTACAGGATTTAGGCATCCCTGTGCGAATAGGGAAGTGGGAGACCTCCAAAGTTCCCTTCCAACCCCAGCCATTCAGTCATTCTGTTATAGTATGAGGGTAGATTTCAATGCTCTGCACCATTTCTAGTGATTGACTGTGATATTACCTGTTATAAGCACAGGCCAGACAGCAGTCTAATGCTGATGTATTTTTAAGAGTTTTTTTTTGACACTTACAGCTTCCTAGGACATCAAAATACATGGCTCCTCTATCATAAAGCTTTCAGGTTAGATATTATTTCAGTGACTCAGTGTAAATGTCACACACTGCTGGAGACATATTCCCATTCTTTGGTACGAAGACTGTGTCAGGCAAAGAAATTAACAACATGAAAAACAATGAAGGAAAAATGGTGGCAGCAAGTGCACTTACTTTTAAAAAAATGTTTCATCCCCACAACTGCTGTGTAGAAGCCAAAGTAGATGGTGAACAGTTTGGAAGATGTGTACTCTGATTGCCTTAGGATACAAACAGACCTCAAGGCAGATTAATAACGAAATAGATAATGCAACCTCTTGAGAAAGAGGTACCTTCTGTTATCTTATTTGATAAGATTTCAGATTTTCCTGAAATGTCCCTTATTTCAAATACTTCCAAAAGCTTCAGTCAACAGACGTGTGGGCAGGGTGTGAACAACATATTGCATCATTTTATTACTTACAGTACTGACAAAGGGCCAATCTATCTGCCCAAATTTTCAGAACTTAGAGGATTTTCAAATGAATAAATAAAATAAAGGTGAAAAAATTGAAATTGACCTTAATATATTGATATTTATGTGAGATTGATACCAGGCTTTTTTTGAAATTACTCTAGGTTCTCATTGACATATTCAGGTATCTTAAACCTATAAGCATCTCAGATAAGAGCTTATTTTTTTCAGTCTTTCACCAGAACAGTGCAATGATTTCCATGGTGTTGTATCAATATAACAAATTAAGAGTTAAATCTCAGTATTTCAACTGAATTGTATTCCTTATTTGTAAGATAACCACATTTCTGAGACTACTGTTGTGTGCAGCAAATGCACATAGGACCATATAATCAACATCTAATTAGGCCCACTTCATGTTATATTTGCTTAATGTTAACTTTCTTACAGCTATAATTTTTTCCTTCAGCCATGATGGAAGTTGAATTTTAATTACATTACCAACAAAAAGCTCATTAACATCACGTAATTGGCAGCGTTTCCAAAAAACCCTGAACTAATTGAGTATTTTCTGAAGAGTTCTCATCAAAGTATAATTTAACCATTACAAACAGCTTGGCAACTACATTTACATGAAGATGTATCTAAGGAATGTTCTCATGTGTGGAAAATCCGATTTGATATTGCCATTAACAAACGTAGGAAGCTGTTACATAGCAAATCACTTCCACATTTTAATTATTTTGGCCAAACCCCATGTTTTTGTCAAGAAAGTCAATTGAGACCCCTTGCTTTTCCACAGAGAAGCAGCAACTGATAGTTATGAAGCAGCTTGCTTTGTGGGAAGGCAACACAATCTATTTCAGGTTATTTTGCACTCTCAACAGCTAATAGAGATTGTGGAAGAAAGACTGTGGTTCTTATGCAGTAGACTAATTCAGAATTTTTTAAACTCATGACCAAGGAATTGTTTAATCTACAATGGATCTCTTGCCAATTATCTTGTTAATGTTCTTATATTATGACAGGACTGATTTAACTACTAATTAAAAGAATACAAGTATTCAAATTACTATTAGCTTCCAGCATTTTTTAAAGACTCCTTAATACAGTGTCACTAGAAACAAAGCAAGGAAGGCTTGCATAGTCCTTTGATCCTTCCCCTTCAGTCTGGGATGAATGACACTGAGATCAATTTGAACGTGGAGGTGATGATTAGAAATTAAAAATAGGTCAATATGGCTCACATACTTTGAATACAGGTGAAAAACCCACTGATATATGATAGTTATCATGAGCGTCCTGCTTTCATGTTTAACTCTGAACACTGAGAGTTTTGCATAATCAAGATTTCAAATAAGAGTTGAATAAAATTTGAACACATACAATAGTCCTAATAACTATCCAAACTTCAGTGTTAAATATTGTATGTTCCTATCCCTTCTTGGACTCTTTACAAAAAGGTAGAAATAAATTTTGATAAACTGGTTCTTGTTAGGATGCTAATTAGGTGTTTGCACTCTTCCTTTATCCCTTTCTATCTTACAGTTCTAGTTAAATGCAATCATGTTAATCTGACAGTGTGCATTTTCAGTGAACCACCTTTCCTGGACTGCAGAATGTAAGTTTAAGCAAGTTGGCAATAGATGCACAAGACCTTTTACATTCTGATTTTATTTTTTCTGTCAAACAGGTATCAAATGTGTCAAAACATTTGTTACCATAACATTTGCTAATATACAATATCAAAAGTGGATGTAAACACCAAGTTTAAAATTTCATAGTTCCTGTGATCAATTCACCTGAAAACTATACAACTTGGCCACTGCCGTCATTTCACTCTCCCAGAGATGTCTTAGATGCCTTAGCATGCTCTGAGCAGCCTACTTATTCTGACAAAGAAAAACACTGTTTGAGGAAATGGGTCATATGTGTGTAGAGATGTTTGCTGGAAAGGCCTGGAATTCCATGGTTCTGATCTGTATACCACTGAAAGAAAAAGCAAAAACAAAACATAAACCCCTTATGTTATGTTTTCAATTCTGCAAGAGTTAAACAATATAAAAATATATTTTATTGCTATACATAAGAAAGTGGATGGCTCAATAAAAAAAGAAGAACTTGATAAATTTTTTTATCAGTTCCCAATATATTATTATTCTTGCTGGAAAAAAGTTTCTAAGCTCACTGTTATTTAAGAGTAAGCATTACTACCTCAGTACTACAGGCCAGTTGTATCAGGTCAGGCAAAAGAGCTTTGAGGTACCGTTAGGGATGAAATCCCCTTGACCTGCTGCATGGCCTGGACAATAGGGGTAAGAATCTTGCTTAGGAATAAGTACTGGGCCCTAAGCAACAAAAATTTCAGTTAAATGTTGTTTGAGTTCTATTCAGAACATCCTGCAGTACAGCAAGGCCATGAACCATGAACTAGTACACCAGTGGTGTACTGGTAATAAAACACACATACAAATTATGCCTACTCAGAAATATCTGCCATTCCACTGTAGCTGAACCAGGATGAATACAACTGCACACAGTATTCCAGATACTTAAGATATAACCCAGATTTGCTAAAGATCAGCAAAGGAGGCAGAAAATGTGTAATACACAGAAGAGCCTACCAACCCCTGTTATCCCTTTTTTGGGGAGTTAATGGCCCTGTGAAACCTGACTCAGGCAGAAGGCCAGTATGTTTGATAGCAGGCAAATACTTTGGTTATTAGCCCTGAGAAAAATGGTTTGGAAGCAGAGGTCAGCATATAAATCAGATCTATATTTCCCCTGTTTACTTCTCTTATATCCTGCAACCTCTTGCCATTGTATTTCTCTCTTTGCCTGTACCTGCTATCCCATGCAAGCATTTCAGAGACCTCTTTTTGCTGATCTTGGATATATATTTGGATACCTTAGACCCTTTTTGCTCATTTCACTTTGTGCCCATGGCAGGCAAGTCTAATTCAAGATAGAATATACCACAACCAGTGACAATTTGACCCCAGAACTCAGCTCTTTCATTTTCCTCTTTTATCAGGTATCAAAAAAAACTTATAAGGAGGCTGGATTCTTATTCTTCTCCCTGGCTCATTTTAAAAGCCTCCAAGTTATTCTTGACAAGAGGACAATCCTGCTAGCATCCAAAGGGCAGAGAAAAAAAAAAAAGAGCAGACAAATAATTTGGGGAAGAAATTGAGAAGTTGTTTATGAAGAATAACAAATGCACTAGCATTTGCCAAATTTTGAAGCATGTTCAGTTGAACAGGGTTGTTAAAAACATTGCCAAATGTCAGATTAGCTTATTGATAAAGTTATGAACCACTTTTCAAAATGAAAAATAGTCTATTATTTACCATTGCCTGGAAATCCACCCGTGCATTAACCAGAGCTTTTGCAATTTGTGCTGAGTTCTGAAAATGTACATTATCTAAAAAGAAGAAAAAAAGGAGATTGTTGAAACGTGCTAATATCACAAAGTTTATAGTGCATTTAGCTGTGTCCACTAATTATCAAGTGATACAGTTGACATTACTAAGAACGAGTAAGCATCTTATGATAGGTCATATGGAAATCTACCAAAGATCTAAGTCCTGACCTAATCAAAGATAGTTGCTTAATGTTTTTCAAACAAAGTGATTCTGGCTCTGTGTTTGTTCTGCCATTTGCAAACCTCACCATCTGCTGTTCCATGGATGAGAAGATACTCTACGTTTTGGAAATTCTTTGCTCTTGCCATCACAGTTGAATTCTGTTGAGAGGAAAAAAGAACAGTTCAGCAACTTTGATTTAAACCACTTATTTATAGTGCTGAAAGGCTTTCATTACTTAGCAGAAAAACAATCAAACAGTTGAACTGACATGACAGCAGTGACTTCATATCAATCTGAGATTGCAATAGAAACATGTACTGGTAACCCAGTCTCTACAGAGGGATCTGAACAACCTGGATCAATGACCCAAAGCCAGTTGTCTGAGGTTCAACAAGGCAAAGTGCCACATCTTGCTCTTGGGTCACAACCGTCCTATGCAGCACTAGGGGCCATGTGGAAGGATGACTGGAAAGCTCTCTGGTAGAAAAGGACCTGTGGGTCTGGTTGAAAACAGCTGAACATGAGCCAGTGCATGCCCAGGGCGCCAAGAAGGCCAGAGCCATCCTGGCCTGTACCAAAAGTAGTGTGGCTAGCAGGACCAGAGAAGTGATCATCCTCCTGTACTGGGCACTGGTGAGGCCACACCTTGAATCCTGTGTTCAGTTTTGGGCCCAAGAAAGACATTGAGGCACTGGAGTGTATCCTGAGAAGAGAAGCAGAGCTGGGGAGGGTCTGAAGAGGGAGTCCTCTGAGGAATGGCTGAGGCTGTTTAGCCTGGAAAAGAGGAGGTCAGGAGTGACCTTAACATTCTCTATGACTCCCTGAAAGTATGTTTTAGCCAGATGGGGGTCGGCCTCTTTTCCCAGGAAACAATCAACCAGAAAAAAGGAAATGGTCCCATATTATGCCAGAGGAGGTTTAGACCGGATATGAGGAAAATTTTCTTCATGGGAAGAGTTGTCAGGCATTGGAACAAGCTGCTCAGGGAGGTGGTTGAATCACCATCTGGGAAGGTATTTAAAAGATGTGTAGATGTGGCACTTGGGGACATAGTGGTGCACTTGGCAGTGTAAGGTTAACAGCCAGACCTGACGATCTCAGAAGTCTTTTCCAAACTAAATGATTCTGTGTATCTGTAATCTGTGACTTTGGCTTCGGGACAGAAATACCTATAAATAAATACTGTTGTTTTTTTTTTTCTTACATCATTTGCATGTGTTCTGAAAAGCACTAGCAGGAGAAAAAAATTAATCTGTGCCATATTGATGATATCGGTCCATAAAAGATCCCTGTGCAAGCTTGGCTTGCAGCAGGTAGCTTTCTGTGCTGTCACAAATATCTCCACACTATCAGAAACAGAACTGATATTTAGTGTCTTTTCTAAGGGCCAATTCATACAAAGAACAGCACTAGTCATGTCATTCCTGGAATGCTCTAATTCCTGGCTACCCAGACAGCTCTACCAGGGCTGTTTGGTATTGAGCATTTCTGTTCTTTGAGTTGGGATGAAAATATGTACTGAGAACAAAATCCAAATCTTTAACAGGAGTGTTTCCACTAAGTTCTCTGGGTATTAATTCAGGCATTTCTGTATCCAGAACTGGTATGTGTGCTGCTAGAGGAAACTACAGACTTCCTATCAATGTGAAGAAAAGAATGGCAACCTGTTCTAGGTAGGGGAAGCTGCTCTGATCATTTAGTACACTTACGATCTTATTATCAGAGAGATAAATTTGCATGAAACAGTTTGCATATCATAGCTAACAGTACCAACCAAAACCTTATCAACATCAACATTTTAATCCCTCTCACTTGAGTTCTTTTCTAGGCTAATGGTTTGCACTGGCAGAACAGTCTAACTTGTCCAAGTAAGAAAATAAAGACTTCCATTTAGCATTTATGGGATTTATCAATAGAAACCCACAATTAATCACATAGATAAGAATTTCACTGCAGTAGCTTTGATACAAAAGGACTGTACCATGACAACTGGTGGGCCACTTTCCTTCTTTACAGGTCCACTTATCCATGAAAGTGTGATTCAAATTTAAGGCAGATCAGCAGAAAAACAGAATTCTCACCTTATAGTGCTCAAGATTATCAGACTTTATAGGAAGACCCATAAATCGTTCTGTGTAGATTGATGCTGAAATTAAAGAAGAAAAAAGCTATAGATAAAGAAAGTGCAATGACACATAGGAAATTAAATGACATTTACCTGTGTCTGTTCTTGGTTTCCTCATAACACACCAAATTTAAACATATTTTAAAAATCAACTATGAAGGCTAAGTACTTACTATTCTCCAAACCATCTTTGCAGAAACGGTGGTTTTATACTCATCTAGGTTTTGTGGATAAAGGTAATTAATTTACACTACTTTATGCTGTTGCGTTGAACTCCAGAAGTCAGTTGAATAAGGCAATGAGCCAATAAAGGTGCATGGAGGAAAGATGATACAGACTAATTCTGACACTTTAAAAAGAGAAACTGAGGATTTGTATGTGTATTAGCAGTAAATATGGATCTGCATGTTGTCCTTTTCCTATTGAATGTATATATGCAGCAACTTGGGGGAGCAGGAAAGGATGCAGGCATAAACTGAAAAGGTGCCCCACTGCTTTTCAAGTCTCTTTTCAATTCGTTTTTCTTACTACAATGAAGACTGGTGACAGATTTGACAAAATCAATGTGAATAACTAAACAGTATCCATCACCAAAAAATCGGTAGAAACATCTCTCTTTGAGCTGCCTTGGTATTTGTACTTTAGGAGCTGTTATGATAATTTATGGAAAACTGACACAGCAGCTGCTACTACCAGAAGATTACTTTCTTTATGACCTTTCCTTGAAAGAGTAACTGACGTATATTGAGCAGTCAAGCTGCAGTATTACAGAGATTTTATTTATTTAAGGGAGCCAGGGCTTTCTGACAAAGTAGAGCTGTCATCTTTCCCTCTCAGAAGGCAGGTGATGGCCATCGTAATCATTAAGGAATTGGGATTGTCTATTTTGTCCTAGTTTGATACACTGTATTAGAAAAATTTAGTTAAAAAATAGAAATGAGAATCCTCCCAGGAAAAGAAAATGAATCAATACACTCTTGTTCTCATAGTTTATTATGAATCATTTACATGTGCTACCAATGAGAGCTAAAGATGTGTACTATGTCTCCCAGATTAGCCAAGCAAGGCTTCTGAAGATAATTTGTAATATAAGTACCAAGAAAATTTAAGTAGCCTATCTTTTATCAAAATCCTTTATCATTTCATGAAAACAAAAAATGTGCAATATCTTTTGTCAACACAGTGTCAAGCAACCATATTGGGCTTAAGTTTTCAATAAAATAGACTCTTTCTGAATGGCTGGCATTTCTACAGTATTCTGAGCCAATTTTTCTACTCTCTTCTACCAATGTAGCTATAACAAGTCCACAGAGGTCAGCAGAATTGCATTATAATGACTAAGTGGAAGATTCAGCTTGTCAGTTATTGAGGAAGGAAAAGCAGATGAATTTAAATAAATCTTAATAAAACAGTTACAGATATAATGCTTTTAAGTATACATTGTCCCTGAATGGAATCTTCCTTTCCATCTTGCAACTGTTTAGTTGTTATTAACTCTGACTCAAAATAGAGGGGGGTGGGACAGCTTCTGACAAAAGGTTATGGTCCATCTGCGCATCTAAAAGAGGGCTGGACAGAACTTAGAAGCTCTAGGGGCCAGTACATCCTCTAACATACTGATACTACTCAGAGACTCAAGGATGTAACATCCTGTAGTTTTGACCCTAACACAGTTCACCCTAATGTTAACATGATCTGTGTGCCAAAACTTTTGACTCATGACTTCCTTCTGTTTCCTTCCTTCTTTAGAGGAGGTACACTTGCCTGTTTGGAGTTTTTTACAGTCTGTTTTCAGAAAGGTTCTTTAATTGCCATCTGAAAATTCAGCTGATGTAGAGATTGCAATGGTGCAATCTGGTCTAATCTGGTTGAATTTAAAAACTTCATTTTAATTGTGATGCTGGGACAAATTTTTATAACCCTTGTTTTATTAAGGGACTTTTGCAAAAGCAGTGCTTTATGCCTGCATTCTGGAAATAATTTTGTTATCACGAGTGAAAATATCTTAAAAAAATCTTGATGCCTGTGAAAACACGAAGACTATGCTTCCTGTGTCATACAAATATTTTCCCCTTTGTTTGCAAAACACCATAAATACAAGGAATGTCTGTGCTAGCAGTCAGGGAAGGAATCTTTTCCATTTAACCAAAAAATTTTCTCATAACCAAGACTTCTTAGAAAACGACCATATGCTAAGTAAATGTGTTCAAAGTGCTACATTTTACTCATTGAAAATATTCATGCCATGATTTTTTTTTTTTACACTAAGGTTCTTTAATACCATGCCAAAAGCTTAACAGGTCGGCATGTATAAGTATGTGCCTGCTTAATTCACACAGGAAGGCCTTGGGAATGTACTCCCAGTATCGGCTCCTCTTAACAGTTTGGAGCCTAATTCCATTAAAGAAATAAAAATATGTATCAGAACACAACAATACAGGAGGTGTGGCTGAGAAACATTTAAAAGGAAAAATATTTGATTAAAAAAATATTATATCGAACACAATAGTTCTTCTTTTTTCCACTGCTTTTTGGAAACAACTTTGCAGTCATCAGAAACACTGATTCCTGATTCCAAAGGTCATCTGTGGTGTCAGAAGTTGAAATGCACTATGATTCTGTTACTGGCAGATAAATCAGTTCAGCTGTTTCTGAATTCAGTGATAACGTTTTAACAGGATTTTTAGGCAGACCATTCCTTAATAGCACTTTATTGAGAGGGCTTTATACACTTACTGTTACAGAAGTACATATGGAATTATCCAGGCATACTTTCTTTGTGAGAAAGTCAGTTCCAAACTGCCAGTTGCACTTAGTTATTTTCAGCAAGAAAAACATTAAACTTAAGGTCTTAAAAGTTTTAACTCTAGGTAATTTGAATGTCTTTATGTTTCAAATTGCCAGTCTCCTGCAATGATTTAATTTAAGAAGTCATTAAAAGTCTTGCTTTCCAAGTCAGTATTTATGACAAGTTTCCATACCATAATATTCCCAGCTGGAAACAGGAGCCACAGCCATTCCGCATTTAAATACTCCACTGCCAGATCCAAGTGCCAAAGAAGTTACATAGCCACCATAGGACTAGGAGGAAAGCACAGGCAGTTTAAAATTACTAATGAAGTATCATTCTGTTTTCTGAATCAAACCTATATAAATTAATTTGCTTTGAATGCATGGAGGACAAAGTAAAAGAAGGTTGAAGTTTTTTTTTAATTAATTTATTGATATAAAATGGATCTGATGTAATATCTTGTGAGAGAGAGTACACAATTTTACCAAATCACTTTTTTTTGTTATTTCTTCAATATTTATCATAGGATACTGCTTTTATTCCCACTTACAGTCACAGAGAAATTTAATTCAATAGCATCCTTCATGGTAATCTAATGCAACCTGTAGCTCAAAACAGGGCTAATTTCAGATGAAAATGATACTGATCATCCATAGTCACATCCATAGTACACATCCTCTCACTTCAATCTGCTTCAATATTGATCAATGCCGTCATATTTATTTTTTTCCTAAAACCAAACAGAAACGTTCCTCTGACAGCTTGTTTTTATTGCCTCTCATCCTTTCAAGGTTGTTCTGGTTTGAGATTGATTGACATTTTGGTGGGCAGGAAAATAGCCACCCCTGGAAGTGAGGTGTGCCTGTGGATTTCCCATGAGCCCAGTGCAACACCAATTGTGGGCCAGATTTAAAGACAGACAGGGAAATGAGCCAATCAAAAGTTAAATTCGTCTCAGTAGGATATACGTTTGGTACAGGACTGCTTGGGAATCACTCTCTTTTGTTTCTGGCCTTGAACAGGTACAGACGCACGCTGTGCCCTTGGCCCGGCTTCCCCCCCCACGGCCACAGAGGCCTACGGGAAGGGGAGGCTGGGCCGGGCTGGGCTGTGCTGGGAGCCCCTTCCGAGGGAGCTGTCCCAGCAGGGAGTGGGGAGGATGGAAAGGTAGTCAGCTTGCCCCGGCCTGGTTTTCCCTCTCCATGTCCTGTGGGAGAGGCTGGGTTGTTCCAGGCTGGGCCGGGCTGGAGAGAGAGCACCCCTGCAGAGGGAACTGTCCCAGCAGGG